>VZTN01011138.1:340935-354958 GCA_013400515.1 Erpornis zantholeuca
CAGGCGGCCCGAGCCCAGCCCGCGGCAGGGCGGTGGAGACGGCGGGCGGGCCGGTGTCCTGGGTGCCGCGGTCCTGTCCGGCCCCGGGAACGGGGGCGAGACCCGGGCTCAGCAGCTGGCATGTCCCTAGCTGGCATCCCGTGAGGGCCAGCCATCCCCAGTGGAGCGATGTCGGAGGCCGTGGATCTGTCGTTCCTGTCGGAGGTGGAGAGAGATCTGATCCTGCAGGTCCTGCAGCGAGACGAGGAGCTCCGCAAGGCAGAGGAGAGGAGGATCAGGTGCGAACGAGGCTGGAGCTGGCCAGAAGCTGGTCCCCCTCTCCGCTCTGGAAGCGGGTGGATGGATGAGAGTGGGGGTGACGGGGATCCCCCGGGGTCCCGGGACGGCTCTGACAGCTCCTGGTGTCGGGTTTGAGCAGGCGCCTGAAGAATGAGCTGCTGGAGATCCGGCGCAAGGGAGCCAAGCGGGGCAGCCAGCGCTACAGCGAGCGGACGTGCGCCCGCTGCCAGCAGAGCCTGGGCCGCGTCAGCCCCAAGGCCAACACTTGCCGGGGCTGCAACCACTTGGTGTGTCGGGACTGCCGTTCCTACAGCCCCAACGGCTCCTGGCGCTGCAAAGTCTGCACCAAGGAGGCGTGAGTAGCTGAGGATAAGTGCCAGGCATTCTATACGTGCCTCCTGTCTCTTTCCTCTTCTCAGTTGCCTCAGCTTGATGCCCCATGGCCAGCCTCTCCTAGCCTGGCTGGTTCTCTGCAGTGCAGGGCAGCTTGCTTTGCTCTCACTCCTGGAGAGCGTTCCCATGTTTGGATGATGGAGAAATGGGTCCTATCCCACTCTTGTGTCTTCCTCATGTCCACCCTGCTCCTTCACCCACCTGACTTGACTGCAGCTTCCCCCTGAGCTCCTTGCACAGCCTGTGTTTCAAACATCCCAGGTTTCCTCCCTTTTGGCCTCCCCTGTCCTATAAAACTTGTCCTGCTCCCGTGTTTGCTGAGGGTGTTCTGAGCCTGTCCGCTGCCCAGTGAATTGTCTCTGCCCAGTCACCTGCTGATTTTCCCCACTGTGCCTGTGTTGTCCTTGGGTTGTGGCAGCACTGAGGGTGGGTTGGGGGCAGGGGACAGCCCCCACTGCCCCTGACTGCCCCCACCACCCCCTGCCCTGCAGGGAGCTGAAGAAGACAACAGGCGATTGGTTCTATGACCAGAGGGTGAACCGCTTTGCCAACCACCTGGGCAGCGACATGGTGCGGCTGTCCCTGCGGCACAGGCCGGCAGGTAGGGTGCCACAGCAATGCCCTCTCCCACAGCCCAGCCACCTGGGATGCTCCAGCTTTCCCCGTGCACCTCTGCCCAGCCTGGAGCTGGATGGGAGCAACTCCTGCTCCAGGCAGTGAGCTTGGAGCAGTGTTCATCCTGATGCCTCTCTCCTTCCAGCCAACAAAAGAGAGACTGTGGGACAAACCCTCCTACAGAAAGCCCAGCTCAGCGAGCCTAAAAGCTCCTCTGCAGTCCGACAGCCGAGCCCCCCTGCACCTCGGGAGGGGTCCAGGTAAGAATCCCTGCTGTCCCCTGTGCTCCAGGCACCAGCTCTCATCTGCTGCAGGTTGGAGAGGAATCTGCTCCCCACGCGGATCACCGGTGGTGCAGAAGCTCTCTCAGACCGACCTCCTTGCCAAACAGGACATACCTGTGGTTTTGCTTGTCTGCAGTTTGTTTCCAGATGCCTCAGACCTTCGGGATGGCAAAAGTGACACGGAGTCCATGGAAAACATGAGCCTGGATGGCTACAGACCTAGCCCTGCTGATGTGGGGGGCAGGTGAGAGGCTCCCGGGGTGGGTTGTCCTTGGCAAGACTGGCTGGCAGAGGATGAGGACCTTCATCTGCAGGGTGCTTTTCTCAGTCTAGTGAGGGGAAGCTGGCTCCTCTGGCTGGGCTGAAGCCTGTCCCTGGGCAGACAGGTCCTCTGCTCCCCGGCTGCTGCAGTCAGCTCAAGTGGCACTTCCTGGCCAGCACTCGCTCTGCCAGCTGTGCCTGTGGCCTGGGACAGACCTTTCTGTGTCTGCCACAGGAGAAACTCCCTGGAGAGAGCCATCCCTGGAAAACAGGTTGCTGCGCCAGCAGGACCTGCTTCCTCCAGCCTGACGCTCCCTCTCCGCTCCAAAAAGGCGTTCTCTGATGGACAGGTGCGTGACGCTGCTCTGGCAGGCTCAGCCCTGTCCTGGGGCGTGGGGCTCAGAGCCCTGTGGGGTGCCCAGCCCTGCCCTGCTCTGAAGGGACTCTTCCTCCTCAGGATGCCACCGTGGGGACCCGCAGCAGCACCTCGGTGGACGAGCATGAAATGATATTCAAGAAGAACCCCCGGCGGGTGGTGAGGCCCGCGGGTGAGAGCTGCGTGGGTGCCGTGGGTTTGGGTGCCGACACGGCCGGGGGTGGGCAGCCGCTCCTCCCTGGGCTGTGATGGGCTTTCAGTGCAGATGGGAGAGGCTGGGGCAGCGCCTCGTGTGAGGGAGCAGCAGGGCTCTGCCAGTCCTGCTCCCTGCCGCTGCCTCTCGCTCACCGCCTCTCGTGCAGACTACACCAAGTCGGTGATCGACCTGCGCCCCGAGGACCTTGTGGGGGAAGGCAGCTCTCTGGGGGACAGGAGCAAGTCAGTCCCTGGCCTCAACACGGAGCTGGTGAGACCCTCAGAGTGCCACGGAGATGGCTGCCAGCTGGAGGAGCCGGGTGTCTGTCTGGCTGTGCCCAACTGCTCCCCACACAGGCGGCTTTTGTCTCTCTCCTTGCAGGAGGAGGAGGAGGAGGACATCGATAACCTGGTGGAGATCCACCGGCAGCGGGTGGCCCGGGGCAGCATGCGCAGCGGCACCTCCTCGGTGGGTTCCCGTGGCGTGGCTGTGCTCTGCTCCACTGCAGGGACAAGTGATGGAGAAAGGCAGGGCTGATGGGTTGGGTGGGAGTGAGGCATGGCAGGCAGCTCCTGGAGGGAAGGGGTAAGAGCCTTGTATCTGGGGGCTTCTTCCCCTTGAAGGGAATCAAAATGCAGACTCAGCTCTGTTCCAGGGAGCCCATGTGTGGGTGGGAGGCACTTGGTGGCCATCCCTGGCCACAGGGAGGTGAGTGAGGCTGTGCAGAAGAGGCACGGGGAGTAGCCTTGCTGAGGATGAAGAGGGACTGTCAGGTGATCCTGTGCCAGCTCAGCCCTGCCATCTCTTCCAGAGCACGCTGGGGAGCATGGTCAGCATTTACAGTGAGGCTGGCGACTTCGGCAGCGTGGCTGTCACCGGGGGCATCTCCTTCTCGCTGAGCTACGAGCAGAAGACGCAGACCTTGTTCATTCACGTGAAGGAGTGTCGCCAGCTGGCCTATGGGGACGAGGGCAGGAAGCGCTCCAACCCGTGAGAGCCAGGGGGGCGATGGCTGCTGGCACCACTGGTGGTGCCCAGCTGGGTTGTGGGGTGCCCACCAGAGATGGGAGCTGTAAGTGGGGTGGTCCTGGTGAGACAGAAGGTCTGGGGTTGCCCTGGGAAGCTCGGGGGATTAATTGTGGGAGCAGCTTGTTGCAGTGCTGCCTGTTCCTCCCTTCAGGTACGTGAAGACTTACCTCCTGCCCGACAAATCCCGGCAGGGGAAACGCAAGACAACCATCAAACGCAACACCATCAACCCCCTGTACAACGAGCTGCTGAAGGTGGGTGGGGATGGGTTGGGCTGCAGGTACTCAGGGGATGATGCTGGAACAAGCAAGGGGAGGGGTGAGCAGAGGCCCCATGTCCAGAGACTGCACCCTGAAAGCTGCAAAACCTCACTCCCAGCTCTGCTCTGGCTGTGCTGCCAAGCCCCACTGCCAGGTGGGGAAGCACAACTGCAAGTGTGAACATGTCATGGGACATGTCCCTGGTTCCTGTGGCACTCCCCACAGCAGAGGCATCCTGCTTACCCTGGATAATTCCATGGCAAAGGCTTCCAGGCCCCTGGAGGCAGGTAACAGTGGCAGGAGGGAGGGCAGCATGTCTGCAGGGGCAGAGATAAGACAATTCTGGGCCCCAGGACAGAACAACTTGGTACTTCCTTCAGCATCCCTGCTGGCTGACTCTGTCCCTGAGCCTGGCAGAGCACCTCTGAGGCCAGGCTACGCAGGAGGAAGTGAGAGCTGTGGTGTGGTTTTTAGGCTCCCACAGCCAGGTTTGCTGAGGTCTGCTGCTCTGACCACCTGAGGCTCGGTGGGCTGGCAGAGCTCAGTTTGTGGTGGGATGGCCGGGTGCCATGGGTCCTGGCTCTGAGGACCATCTGCTGGGAGAGCACAGGTTCCTGCACCACTGCCTGGGGACTCTGAGGTTTCAGCAGGCATGGACAGAAAGAGGAACAGGCTCCTGTGTGCATTGATTGCTCCTCAAACCTATCTCCTCTTGTGCTCGAGCTGTAGCTGATGGTATATTCCCAGCTGATGGTGTTGCCCCTGCCCTCTGCTGCCTGTTCTGCAGTGGTTTTCCTCTCTCTCCCCAGTACGAGATTAACAAGTCCCTCCTGCTGGCGAGGACGCTGCAGTTCTCGGTGTGGCACCACGATCGCTTCGGCCGCAACACCTTCCTGGGGGAGGTGGAGGTCCCGCTGGACGCCTGGAACTTCGAGAGCCACCTGGAGGAGTTCCTACCCCTGCATGGCAAGGTGTGCCCCTGCCACCCCAGCCCTGCTGCCCACAGCCTCCCTTGCCTGCCCCTGCTGGGGTACAGCCCTCAGGGGGCAGAGGGGTGTGGAGACCTCGGCCGAGCGTTGCCGAAAGGGTTGTGCCAAATCAAATGTTTGGAGATAGGAGAACCCCAGTGGAGACAGCAGTGCTGCTGTAGTAAAAAAGGGCAGATCTTCTCCTGTGAGCCTAGCTTCCCTCCTCCTTGTCAGGTCATTGGGCCAAAATACGATCCCAAAGGAGCTGGGCTACACTGGTCAAGCTGGGGAGAGTTTGCAGGCATTTGTGCCAGCTCAGCCACATCTGGGAGAAGCTGAGTCCTTTGCTGCAGCCTGGGGAGGTGCTGCACACCAGGCTGTCACTGTGTGTGCTGTGGCCTCTCTGCAGTGGTTGGTAATTTTCACCTCTTGGCAGATTGGGGCAGATGCTGCTGGTTTCCACCAGTACAGGGGTGAGCTGATTGTCTCCATGAAGTACATCCCATCTGCCAAGCATCCTGGGGCTGGGAATGGCAGGAAAGGTACGTGCTGAAGCTCCAGGATCAGTGTGTAGCCTTGCAGGACCTGCTCGTGGCCATGCAAGCTGACTCTGGATGGGATTCTTGGGTGGTGTCACTGCAGCCTTCTTTGCAACGCCTGCAGAGCTGCCCTGGGTCAGGGCAGACGTGGCTGTCCTCAGGCTGCCCCAACCATCCCAGTACTTCCCGGGGGCTGCACCAGGCTTGACCATTGGGCCCTGCATGGAGCAATTTTGTTAGCCTTTGCCTCAGCAGGCAGGGCCAATACAGGAGAAGGCAAGAGGAGATGCCAGCCTGGGCTCTGCACCTGCCTCTGGGATAGTGTTCAGCAGGAACTTTCCAGAAGTTTGCAGTGGTGGAAATTAAATTTGATTAATTTCTGCTGTGTTGGGTTTCTCCCAGGTAAAGCAGGAGAAGGTGGTGAGCTCCAGGTCTGGATCAAAGAAGCCAAGAACCTCACAGCTGCCAAGTCTGGGGGGACCTCAGACAGCTTTGTCAAGGGGTGAGTGAGGGTCCTGGGTGGGGGAGCCATGAGGGCACTGCCCTCCCTGGCTGTATTCCCAGAGCTGCTGGGGAACTGGAGGAGGGCCCCTTGCAGGGTGTCATGGTCCTTGTTCCTGAGCCGTGCCAGGAAAGGCAGGAAGGGGCTCCAGGGTGGCTCCAGGGCGGCTCCTGGGGTGCCCCAGCCTGCAGAGCAGGAGGCAGTTGCCCATGTGCTAACCCAAGGGGCTGCTTCCCCCAGCTACCTCCTGCCACACAAAAACAAAGCCTCCAAGAGGAAGACGCCTGTGGTGAAGAAGACCCTGAACCCTCATTACAACCACACCTTTGTCTACAATGGTATCAACCCCGAGGACCTGCAGCACATCTGCCTGGAGCTGACGGTCTGGGACCGGGAGCCGCTCTCCAGCAACGACTTCCTGGGGGGTGTCCGTCTGGGGGTGGGCAATGGTGAGGAGCCTGGGGCCCATCACACCCTGGGCACCAGCAGCCTCGCTGGGGCTGCTGTGCTGCGGGCAGGAGGCTGCTCTGGCAGGGACTTTTCCATCCTTTTCCCAGGCATGAGCAACGGGCAGGCTGTGGACTGGATGGACTCCACGGGCGAGGAGCTGAACCTGTGGCAGAAGATGTGCCAGTATCCGGGCTCCTGGGCAGAGGGGACGCTCCAGCTCCGCTCCACCATGGCCAAGCTGAGGCCATAGGCTGTGGCACCAGGACTGGCACTGCTCTTGGGAGCCATGCTTGCTGCACAGCCTGGCAGGGCTGCCAAATCTGGGTTGTTTTCTTTTTTTCTTACACTTTAATAAACATGACCTTCTCTGAACAGGCTTGGGCAGAAAGTCTTCTTGGCCTAGCTTCATTTAAAGGGTTTTTCTCTTGTCGTAAGCCTAGTACCAGATTTCAGGCTGAACTGGAGTCCTTGTGGACCCTCCCTTCTTCTCCCCCAGGCAAAAGGCTTTGAAATGTCACTGTGTTTTTATTTCTTCCCATTCTTTTTCCTACTACCCCGTTCCACAGTCTGCTCTCTCCTTGTCCTTTCCTCCCTCTTCCCCTTACACAGCCCAGCCCCAGCTGCAGCAGGGGATGGGTGGAACTGTGTGGGGTCAGCCTGGGGAGGGTGGGGATTGCGATCCACAGGAAACATTTGTTTCCCAGGCCTCTCAGTGACATATGTGCCAGCAGTGACCTTTTATACAAATTTATTTATTTCAAGTTATTATTCTACTGCCAAAGCAGTTCCCAGAAAGGGTTCCCTGTGGGTGGTGGGAGAGGGAGGGAGTGGCAGGGGAGATGGCAAACCCTTTGGGGTGGACTGCACTCTGGCTGGCTGCTGTGGGCTGTGCTGAGCGTGGGGCCATTTGCTTTTAATAAGTGCTTTCGGAGTGGGAGCCGTCAGGTCCAGGCTGTGCACAGGGTGAGCCGGGGGGAGGCTGAAGCTGCTGTGTTAGAGGCTGTCACACTGCTGGCCGGCCTGCCCTCCCTGCCCTGCCCACTCTCCTCTGGCTCCCTGGCTCCCCCATGCCCTGGGATTTGAGCAGGGGCACTCCAGCACCTCCTGCCATGGTCCTGGTTGGGCTGAACCATCCCCCAGCTGGAAACCACTCCGGGCTGCTGGGCAGGGGGACGCTGCTGGCACCCAGTCCCTGCTCGCCTCTCTGTGCCAGAACAGCCCGAGAGGGGCTCCCCTTCCCCGGGGTCCGTGGCACCCTGCACGTCCTCTACAGTGGGCGACTAGAAAAGCAGAAAGGAAGGTGTCCATGCCCCGAGGGCGGTGGCGGGGGGTCTGCCCAGCGCTGGCTCACTCGCAGGGGTCCCCGCTCTGTGCCCGCCTGGCCGCCTCGCGCTCGCTCAGCAGGTACGTGTCGATGAACACGAAGAGCTCGTCGGGGCTCACCGGGGAGATGTAGCGCTCGCGGTCGGTGCCCGCCTTGTCCAGCAGCACCGCGTTGAAGTGGGAGCGCGTGAGGTGCAGGAAGCGCCTGCAGGGGCCAGGGGGATCGCTGCTCAGGGCTGGGGGCTTGCTCTGAGGGCTGAGCCTGCCCACCCCTTGCAACCACTCTCAGGTCCTCCTGGAGTGGGGGCTCCCATCTCTTCCTCGGGCTGTGAGCTCTGGGAAGCTCTGGTGATACTGCACTCACACTCGCAGGGAAGTGCCCCCATTGCATGAGCCCCTCTGGTGCCGCAGAAAGTGGCTGTTCATGAACCCCACAGCAACCTCATGCTTTGCCATTCCTAGAGCCATTCCCATTCCCTGTACCCTCGAACAGGCACCTGGCTCTGCAGGACAGCTCTGTCTCCCTACCTGAGCTCCTCGATGATGCCAAGGGACAGCCGGTGCTCCTGGATGCGCCCCACCTCATGTGGGGGCTGCCCCACCAGCTCGACGGTGGTGACGTGGCGCAGGTCCAGCCCGCAGGCAGCTTGCTGTGTGGGAGGGAGACACTGAGGGCCTGCTGGATGTGGAGGTGGAGAGGGGAGCAGCAGGAAGGTCTCCTCACCTGCAGCATGGAGATCTGCATCTTGTAGTAGCGGTTAGAGGGGTCGGGGGCCGAGATGACAAAGAGGCGGCGTTTCTCATGGAACTGATCCAGCAGGCTGGCGGCCGAGTTCACATCTGTGTTGATCTGCATGGCTGGGGCAAGAGACAAGTGTGGGCGGAGGTGCCATGGTGCCCCCATCACCCCTTTGACCCATCGGGCAACATTCCCCGAAGCTCTGGGCATGGCCACGGGCAGGCCCTGCCTTGCCCGCACCACTTACGTGCACAAAGGGGCTGGGAGCCTGTCCACTGCTGGGTGGACTGGCAGACCCGCAGGGAGGTGCCCTGGCGCTCGTAGCCCCCATCGCACAGGTACTCGCAGGTGGCACCGTAGTTGTTGCCGTCGGAGGTGCAGGAGATGTACCCGTTCTGCGGGGGCTTCAGCACAGGGCAGCGCCTCACTGCAGAGAGGGAGGCTGGCTGAGGGCTGGGGCTGATGGAGCGCAGCCCCAGCCGTGGGTGAGGAGCTGGGGAGAGCAGCAAGCGGCCCCCACGGAGCCCCCTCACCTTGGACGCGGATGCTGAACTTGCAGCTGGCTCGGTTGTACGCCTGGTCGTGGGCCGTGTAGCGGATCACGTGCTCTCCTTCAGGGAATTCGGAGCCGGGCTCCGGGCCCCGCAGCATCACCCTGCACCCGGCAGAGGGGTTTGTCCATCAGCACCCCGGGCCGGGCACCCGGCACGGCCTCCAGCCCTCGCTGGCAGGGCCTGCAGCACCTCTGCCCTCACCTCTTGATGACTCCGTCAGCAGAGTCCCTCACGCGGGGAGGGTCCCAGTAGACGGTGGCAGTCAGCTTGCCTGGCTCTGCGATGCGCTCCCGGGAGTCCGGACAGCGGATCTTGGGAGGCTCCATATCTGCCCAGAGGGAGGAGAGGGACTCAGGGAACCTGTGGATATCTTGGCTGAGCTGTGAGAGCGAGGCACCAGCCCAGGTGTTGAACCACCCCAGGAACCTCGGAGCCATCAGGACCTGCTGTAAAGCCAGCGCTGAGAGCCCCAGTCCCGGGCTGGTACCAGTGCTTCAGGGCTAATGGTACTGCGGGGAGGAGCCGGGACGGGGCGTCCCACGGGAAGGAGGTACAGGAAATGTCCGGATTAGATGTGGGGTGACACCTGGAGACACCCCAGGCGTGGGTGATCAGCCCCTGCATGCTCCAGCAGCGTGGGGTGAGAATTTACCTACACAGATTGGCTCGCTCCCGCTCCAGCGCCCATCCTCCATGCAGATGCGACTGCGGTCACCCTCCAGCTGGTAGCCGGGCAGGCAGGTGTAGTCACAACGGGAATCCATCTGCACGCCTGCTGAGCACACGTAGGAGCCCCGCAGCACCGCTGGCAGCACGTGGCACCGGATTTCTGGGATGGAGAGAACAAAGAGGGGAGGGAAGCGGCTGCCGGGCATGCGAGGGGGCTGAGCACCCCGGAGCGGCCGCGGTGGGTGCCTGTGGGGATGCTGACAAGGCGAGGGCCGGGGACACTCACGTCGGCAGTACGCCATCCCCGACCAGTGGCGGTTGGGCAGGCACTGGACCGCGCTGGGACCCACCAGCCGGTACCCGCGGGTGCAGCTCAGCTCGCAGCGTGTGCCCAGGCTGCTGCGGTAGGAGCTGCCCCGGGGCGAGTAGCAAGTGGCTTCTCCGCGGTGGATGTTGAGCGTGGCGCACCACTGGGGCACTGCGGGAGAACAGGGAGGTGACGGAGGAGCCTGCCATGCCTCGGTTTCCCCACGAGGACTCAAGGGATGGGATGGGTGCTGTTACCTCGACGGTAATCCAGGGCAGGCTCAGGGGGGCTTTCTTCTGCGTACACCTCGTTGGTGTGACTCTCCAGGTAGTAGCCAGACCCTGGGAGGAGGGAAGAGACGAGCAGGCTGCGGGGAAGCTCATGGCTGCAAAACGTCCCGCAACTCCCAGCCAGCAATCCCAGCCCCGGGCAGACCCTGTCCTTGGGGCTGCCGTCAAGGGTTAAGCCGGGCAGACCGCGAGGGCAGTCCCCGGTGACATGGTGTGCGCTGGCACCAGCCGCAGACTAAACAGCGGCAGTGGCAGCCGTGGCTGCGGCGGGAAGCGGGTGCTGGCGCGAAGTGGGCTGGCACCGACCCCCAGCTTCGTGCTGCCGGGAAGTCCTTCCACCCGCTCCCATGGCACCGTCACTGCCACGGGGCATCCCAAGGGAAGGAAGAAAGCTGCCCTTTCCTGCCCTTTCCTGCTCATCCGCCCACCAAGGCAAGGGGTGACGGGCACGCTGCCCGGCCGGTGGGGATGCAGCCCCTTGCCCGTGCTCCAGGGAAGGATGAAGCTGCTGAAGGGGCTTGGCCGGAGATGCTGGCCCCATGCCACTCGTGCTGCGCAGAGGGGCCCCACGGATGGGGTGAGGACAGCCCTGCGCCATCCTTGCGGGCCGCCCTCTGGCCCGCAGCGTGCCTTCATGGGCAAGGTACTCGCCGGCGGGGAGGGAGCCGTGCAGGGGGAGAGGGCTGACGCCTTTCCCCGTGGCCCCTCGGCGCCTCGGCCGGCCGCGGCATTCCCCAGCACTGAGCTCACGTTTCCGCCGCGTTTCCGCTGGCCCCCGCCAGCGCTGCCCCCTCCTCGCCGCCAGCCCAGCCCACCCCACCGCGCTCCCCTCCGGCCTGGCGGGGATGCTCGGCCTGGGAAGGGACCCCAGAAAGAGCGTCAGCCCCGCCGTGGCTGCACCAAATCTCCTGCTCTGGGCTTTGGGAAGGGGATATCCGCCGGGGCCGACCCGAGCAGAAGCCCCGCCGTCACGGGCAGGAAACTCCATTACGAATCTTTCCAACATGAACTTCACTACGGAGCAGCTCCCCACCGCTTCCCACAAGTTGCTCGCTCGTTTTCACAACGCGTTTGTGCTGCTGCCCTTTTCACGCTGCCATGGATGCCTCGGGGAGCGGAGGAGAGGGATGGTACCCGTGGGGGCGGCAGTGGGGATGCGTCTGTGACCTGGTGAACAAAGCTGCTTCCCGGGGGAGCTGCCAAGACTCCCGCCGGGGCCCAGGGGACAGATGTGGATGCACTGTATCCCCTCAGGCAGATGTGCCATTTAATGGTGATGTTTCCTTCTGTTGCAAGCGCTGCCCTTTCCTTCTCACCTCGGGCCAGCTCAGCCCCGGCTGCACCGCCAGGAGCATCCCCAGCCAGGCGTGCTGGCTGCATGGCCAGGGGAGGGGATGGAAGCAGGGAAGAGGGAAACCACCCCAAACAAGGCCTGTGACCTGCTGGTCCAGCCATGGGGGGTTGGGACTGTGTGCTCCGTCCAGCAAACATCTGCCGGCCGATGGCCGCCGCGGGAGCAGGGAGTCAGCGGGAAACTGCGCTCCCGCAGGCGGGGGTGTGAGGAAGAGAGGCTGGTTTTCTGGTCCTCCCTGGACGCCTGCCAGCCTCCCCTCCATTCCTCCCCGTACTCACAGCCCACTCTCACAGCACCCCGTGCCCTCCGGCACTGATGCTCTCCCGGCATCGCTGTACCCGGGCACCCTCAATCCCTTCCCACCACGAGCCCTCAGCAGGAGCAGAAGCGCACGGGCTGCCACCCCCAGGAGCCCCGCGGTGCCCGCACACCCCGGCGCTCACCTTCGTGCCACGTGGATGACACCAGCCTGGCAAGGACAACCAGCAGGACGGGGGCTGCCTCCTGCGCCATCCTGGGGAGCCGGGGGGCCGGGGTGGGCAGCTCCGTGCTGGGTCCGGGAGCAGCCGTCAGCCCTGGCGAGGATGGAGAGCAGCTGGAGGCAGGACGACGGCCCCCTCTGTCGCCTTGTCACTGCACAGATGTCTGTCCCTCCTGCCTGGCCGCTCTGCTGGTGCTGAGCAAACTTACTCTCCCCCTTGGCTGCCCATCCCAAACATTCAAAAGCCGTGAGTCAGGCCCAAAATGATGAGATTGTAAAAAATAATAATTCTCAGGATCGCCCGTTTTCCAATGAGCCTCCTGCTTCTCCGGGGCTTTAAAAAGATGTAAGAGGTTTTCTTCGGCAAGCAGAAGAGCCAGGAGCCTGTTTAGACAGAGGAGAGAGCCAAACCGAGCCTGTGCCAGCCCTGACGGGCTCCGGGAACGGGGGCCTGCAGGGACGAGCACGAAACCTCAGGAGCCAGGTCCCCTTTCCCACCTCTTGCCAGGAGGGAGGGAGAGACCCCGCTGCAGACGGAAGGAAGGCTCCGAAACCGCTCCCGAGGCAAGCGCTTCCAGCTGGGGTCTGCTTCCCAGATGAAGTTCAGCCCCCGCGAGGCAGAGGTACCGCAGTGCCTCTGCCAGGACCCCTGCCCCACAGCCCGCGGGGTTGGGTTGGGGTCGGGCGGGAGGCAGGACAGGAGCTGGGGCCGCCAGGGATTTGGGGCACGGGACCGAGTGGGCAAGGAAAAGCGGGGGATGAGCCTGGCACGGACAGGTAGGAGCGTTCGCGTGGGGGTGCAGGGGAGGACGTGCTGCTGTCTCAATGGGCTAATTATGTGGCGGCCAGGCTGGTGAGAGCGCTAATTTATACCAGGTCGTCCTGGGCAGGACGGGGCAGCCGGGAGGCCCCGTGCGGGGCTGCTGCTGCCGATTGTGGGGAGCCTGCAGCCCGGGGACACCCCCGGCAGGGCTCACCCCACGGAGGGCACGGTGGTAATGCCGAGCCTGGGGCGCGGGGTGGCTGTCCCGCTGGACACCTGGACAGGGCGTGGGGCACGCTAGGGCTGCATCGGCAGCCGCTGGAGCGGGAGAGCAGGGACTGGTTGGCACCGGGCGGGAGGTGGCACGGGACAGGCAGGGGGTGGCACGGGAAAGGCAGGGAATGATGGCGTGGGAAGGGCAAGGAGCGGCACAGGGCAGCACGGGGCAGGCGGGAGGTGGCAGCGGGTGGCACCAAACAGGTAGAAAGTGGCACGGGGTAAGCAGGGGCTGGCACGGGCAGGCGGTGGCACGGACGAGGCATTGGGTGGCACTGGAGAGGGAGTGACACGGGCTAGGCAGGGAATGGCACCGGACAGGGGGCAGTAGGGAAAGGCGTGGGCCTTTGGGGTAGGGGCCAGGTAGCAGATGACACAGGATAGGAGGTGACACGGGGCTGGCAGGAAGTGACACCGAACAAGAGGGTGACAGCGGACAGCGGGTGAGAGCGGACAGAGGGTGTCACAGCACAGGGGGGTCACGGGACGGAGGTGTCACAGCACAGGGGGGTCACAGGACGGAGGTGACACAGGACGAGGGTGTCACAGCACAGAAGGTGGCACAGGGCGGGGGTGGCCCGGGCTCCCCTGCGGGAGGAGGGNAGGGTGTCACAGGACAGGGGGGTCACGGGACGGAGGTGTCACAGGACGAGGGTGTCACAGCACAGAAGGTGGCACAGGGCGGGGGTGGCCCGGGCTCCCCTGCGGGAGGAGGGGGGAGGAAGCGGCGCCTTCTGGCGCGCTCGGTCCTTTCCGTAAGCGCTCGGGTCCCTCCGGTGAGGGGCGTGTTCGGCCCCGCCCCGGGGCGTGTCAGGGCGTGGCCCCGAGGCACCGCCCCCGGTCTCTCTCCGGTCCCGCCCCGGTCCCTCCCCGGACTCTCCCGGGTCGCTCCCCGGCCCCGCAGTCGCCCCGTGTCGGCCATGGCGTCCCCGTCGCGGCGGCTGCAGACGAAGCCGGTGATCACCTGCCTCAAGAGCGTCCTGCTCACCTACACCTTCGTCTTCTGGGTGAGCGCCCGCCCTACCCCTCCACAAGTCGCGGCCGCGCCGCCCTGTCGCGACAGTCGCGAGCCACTGCGGCTTTCCCCTCTCCCCGCCAGGTGTCGGGCATTGTGC
>VZTN01011138.1:355006-393395 GCA_013400515.1 Erpornis zantholeuca
CAGGGTGAGCCTGGCCGTCTACTTCTCCCTGTTGGACGAGAAAGCCACCAATGTCCCGTTCGTCCTGGTGGGCGCTGGCACCGTCATTGTCCTTCTGGGCACCTTCGGCTGCTTCGCCACCTGCCGCGGCAGCACGTGGATGCTCAAGCTGGTGGGTGGCCTGGGACAGGGTGGGATGGAGCCCCATCCTCTCCTGATCCATCCCGACCCATCCTGATCCATCCCGAAACATCCCATCCTGTTCCTGTCTGATCCCATCCCTACCCCATCCCATCCTGTCCTACCCCATCCCATCCACCCCCTCCCCTCCCCCCCTTTCTGCCCGCAGTATGCCATGCTCCTGTCCCTCATCTTCCTCATCGTCCTGGTGGCCGCCATCGTGGGGTTCGTCTTCAGGCACGAGGTGAGTCTGGGTGGCCACTGCCGCCTCCCAGTGCTGCAGAGTGACTTTGAGGCTGCTTTTAACCCAAGTGCAGCTGCAGGTGTCACTGGAGGGACAGAGGTGCTGCTTGGGAGCGGTGCTTAGTTTCGCAAAAATGGGGTTAAACCAGCACAAAGAGCAGCTTGGTCTCTGTAAGGACCCAGAAGGATGAGCCTGGGTACAGGGTCAGCCCAGCACAGCACACTGTCCCTCCATCAGAACAGGCAGAGTAGCCCTGGACTGTAATTTCTGTCTTTGGTCTATCTTCTGCAATAATTTCAGTAATTAAAGCTCCTCGGAGGGTTCCTGTGCTGTGGAGCAGCCTGCTTGGGAGGGAGCTGGCACGGTGCGGGTCCGTGTTATTAGAGGCAGCATCCCTGCTGCCACAGTGCAGCCAGCCTGCCCTTTAATACAGCCTCTAATTGCCTGGTGGCTGGGAAATGTCTGCTGGCCGTGGCCGGAGTCATTCCTGCCATCACCGAGCGGTGACTAACGCAGGGACGCGGGCCCTGGGGGCAGGAGGGGACGGCGCTGAGACCTCTCTCTTACAGATAAAGACAAGCTTTGAGAGTAACCTGAACCTGGCCTTGGAGGACTACAATGTGACCGCAGACCCGCACAGCGAGGCCGTCGACACCATCCAGAGAACGGTGAGAGCCCCAGGCTGCCAGCAGGTGGGAATGCTCCCCTTGGCCCAGCGTGTCCCCTTGGACCTCTGTGGTGTTGGCAGCCCCGTCACAGGCTTCAGAATTTGGCAGATGCTGAGTGAGATGGGTGAGGGTAGGGGAGCCATGGGAGCCAGGGTTGGGCTAGGGGTCAGTTCCCTGCTGTGACCCCCAAATGTGCTTCCCACTCCAGCTGCACTGCTGCGGGGTGCAGAACTATTCTGACTGGGAGAGGACTGAGTACTTCAGCCAGAAGGGCATCCCCCGGAGCTGTTGCAAGAACCAGAACGACTGCTCAGAGGAAGATCTGAAAGACCCAGACAAGGCCAAGCTGAAAGTGTTTGTGGATGTAAGTTAAGCTCAGAAAAATCCTCCTGCCAGTCCTGGAGATGGGGAGGTCAGGGGCAGGCATGTGGAGAAGGGCTGGTCTGTGCCTGGCAGGCTTGAAAGGAGAGCTGCCCTGTTCATGCAGATGTTCAGTGGCCCAGGGACTCCTGGAGTGGAGGTAGGGTAAGGGTGTAGAGCCCTCCCTTCTATCTGATGTTTCCCCCCTCCTTACCAGCCAGACCCAAGCACTGGCCTTTGGGGATGTGTGTTTTAAAGGACAGGTGAGTAAGGAAGTAATTTCCCAGTGAAGTTTGTTTAGGCAGTGCTGACCTCTCCCATTGGTACAAAGTCCTGACCCGGTGGTGAGTGCGTGTGACCTCATCCAGGGGATGGCTGGGTGATGCAAGGAACATTCCTCTGATGAGTCACCTTGCTCAGGTTGGGAACAGCCCAAGGGGAGTGCTCCCCTGGATAAGGCATCGGGCTGGGAGACTGGCTGGGGCAGCCCTGGTAGGGAAGTGACCTTGCTGAGGTCTGGCAGGAGCAGCACAGCCAGGACCCTCCTGCTGCCTGCACAGGAGCATCTTGCCCTGGAGCTGGCAGTGCTTTGAGGAGGAGCTGGTTTGTTCTCCTGGGGGTGGAAAGCGCTGGATCCACGTGCTTACTTTGCCTCCTCTGCAGGGTTGTTTTTTCCTGGTAACGTCAACAATGGAGTCGAAAATGAGCGTTGTGGCTGGAATCTCCTTTGGCATCGCGTGTTTCCAGGTAAATCTCCCTTGTCTGGCTCAGGAGGAGTGCAGAGTGACACTAGCATGTCTCCAGAGGTATTTAATTCCAGTGCAAAGTCTGGTGTGTACAAAAGGCACGGTTGGCTTCAGCCAGGGAGGAGCAGCTGCTCTGTGGGTTCCCCTTGGGTTTAATCTGACTGCTGTGCAGGCCCCTGTCTCTTACACCCAGGGCTGAAGCCCCAGCTCTATTTCCTTGAGCCCAGGTTTATTAGGAAAGAGCTCCTCTCTGAAACAACCGACTCCAAGAAAAAACAAATGGAGATGGACAAACTCCACGCCTGCTGTTGGCAGGGATCAAATTTGCGCTCTTCCTTTTCCTGCCCACCCACGGCTGTTACCAGGAAGGTGTTTTGGCATCGCTTCTGTGTGGTGGGGTCAATGTCTGTGGGGCGCTGCTTGTGCTGGGGGCTGACTGCCCCGCAGGCCACCCTCCCCTGCCATAGTGTCATCTCCCTCCCGCTCCCCCGCGTCTCTTTCAGTTTATCCTGCAGGACACTTCCTGCAGGAGCCGCAGCGGCAGCATGCTCGCCAGCCCCAGCCCCGGCAGGCTTTATCCCGGCAGGAAACGGGAGGCCCCTGCCCCCAGCTCGGCCACGCCGGGCGCTGGTGCCGCGGAGAGGTTCCCCGAGGTGCCGAGGGCTTTGGGACTCGGGGCTGCGGGGTGTGCAGCTGGCGCTCCTACAGCCACGCTGGGGGAGCTTGCAGGGCTCCTGGTGCTCAGCAGCCGGCCTTGGCTTTGGAGGAGCTCGGATTCTGCCTGCCCTTGAGCCGTGAGCGCCAAGGTGCTGCCGCTGGGGCCGCGGGCTGCCCGTGCCGGCGTGGGGAGCAGGAACCTCGTCAGGATGCTCGGGTGAAATGAGCTCGTCACCGTGCGCTTTCCGTAACGGAGGGACCGATCCGGGGGAGAGGTGGGGGCTGGCAGCCCTGCCGGGTGCTTCGGGAGAGCCGGAGCCGCTCTGCCGTGCGCGGCTGCTCGCCCCGCTGCCCTCCGGGCTGGGCTGGGCTGGCTCCGGGCTCGCTGAGATGTGCCCTGTACGTGAACGGTGAACTGCGCACACGCTCCCAGCTGCAACATTATCTCAGCTGATGGCAGGCTTGGGAATTGTAACCACTTCTTAGCTTTTATTGCCTCTTCAGCAAGCTCGGCTGGCTCGTGCATCTGACAGGGAGCCGTTGTGCTAATGTGCCTCTAACTTTGCTTTTGGAGGTCAGAGTCATGCAGGATCTGGCCCTGAAGCTGGCACAGGTGCTTGGAGGCTGTGTTGTGATAGCAGTTGTGATAACAGTACCTTCCTGATGTGAGAACAGCAGCCTTGCTTCCCCACCGTCCTTGCAACAGGGAGAGGTGCTGCCATTCTCCGGTGGCTGTGTAATTGGCTGTGACGCTCCTGATATCTGTGTAATCTCTGCAATTACCATAAAACTGTAGATGCTTCATGAAGCAAAATGTAACAGGATGGGACCTGGAGCATCTCTTGTGAGGAGCTTGTTTAGTTGGTGCCTGCCAGGATCCTGTGTTTCAGCCACTTTGGGTGGTTCTGAAGCAGGGCACAGCAGCCCTTGTTGTGGTTGGTAAACCCCATGGTCCATCCCTGGATTTCATAAAACCCTAGACCAATTTGTCAGGTTTTCTCCTGAAAACACCTCTCCCTGGTTTTGGCTCCCTCTGACGTGTGGGGTTTGTTTTTTCTCTTTTTCAGTTGATTGGCATCATTCTCTCCTGCTGCCTGTCCCGGTACATCACCAACAACCAGTATGAGATGGTGTAGCTGGCCCCCAGCACCCCGTGCCTGTGGCTGGGTATGTCTGTAAGCTTGGTGGGCTGCCTCTGCCCCTCTGGCTGCTGGTGGTCACCCCTGGGATGTGTGATCTCATGATCCCACGTGTGGGATTAGAGGGCAGCTGCAAGACCGTGTCTGCAGTGTAATTTTACCCTGTGTATAAACCCATCCTGTCTGTTAACTCTGCTGTGTGCATTGCAGGGAATGGCTGGGGAGGAGCCCTCCACCTCCAGTTTTCCTCTGGATGCCACGTCGTGAAATCTTGCTTTGAACTGACTGATCTTCTCCTCAAATAGCTCATCGAAAGGAGTGCAGCAGCTGTCCTGGTGCACTCAGGGACTTGTCCTGACATTACTCTGCTGTGCCACCGCCTGGGATAATTGGTGTGGCTGTGGTGGCTGCAGCCAGGGCGCTCCTCCAGGTGCTGCAGCCCCCAGCCCTCTCCCCCAGTGCCTCACTGTGCTGAAGTGACTGTGCTGGTGGCCTCCTGGGTGTCCCAGTGCTCATCTTCAGTGCCTTCCCTCTGGCAGCCCCTTGGCACCCCCTCACTCTCCAGACACGGTTGTTCTTGAGATAGGGCTGTTGAAGCACAGTCCTGCCTGCCTGAAGCCTTGGCTCAGCAAGGTTGTTGCCAAGCTGTCTCATCCCTCCCCTGGATTTTGTATACTTTTTTATAGATGTACTTCTTTAAGTACAGGCTGTAGTGGTTCTTTGTAAGCTGTAGCGAGGTTTGGTGATGTAGCTCCTGGTGCCTTTACTTTGGTAGGTGTCCTTGCACCGATTCAGCTGTGACTTGATTGTCAGTATTATATGCTGCTTCAACTCTTATGTATTGAGTAGAATTCTTTTGTCCTGAGACACAATAAATATTAAGATATTTTACTCTATGAAACCTCCTTGACTTTTCTTTTCATGTCCTGGAAATTCCTCTGCTTGAAGAGCAGCAAGTCCCCCTGGGGTGATCCACTCACTCTGGGCCAGCCAGGAACCTCTGGCCATTGCAGTTTGCATTCCTCCAACGTGCACTGGTGCACTTCTGCTTGCAAATAACTTCTGTAATTGAATTTTCTTCATAATGGCGGTTGTGTAACCGTGCTGAAGCAGAGGGCCCGCAGCACCCTGGCCCAGGAGCCGTGGCTAAGTTCAGCCCAGTGCAAATGTGCACATCCTTGGCCTGCTGGCCGCCGGCTCGGAGCAAAGGGCAGGGCAGCGCCCAGCCCCAGCTGCTCCCCGGGGCAAGAAATGTGGATTTAAGTTTTCAAGTTCATTTGTTTTGTCAGCAAGCCTGTGCCTTTGTGAGCCTGGTGCTGCGGTGCTGCAGTGAAGCACCCATCTGCCAAGCTTGGGGGAGTTTTTGGGACTCAAGCCCTGATCTCTGATGAGCTGTGCCTGGCTGGATGCAGGGCTGCCTGTTCTGCTCCTAGGGAGGAGGCAGGTGTAAACAGAGCAGTGAAGCCAGGAGTAGCAGTGGTGGCCCTTTGTCACTGTCACCCCTCTGGCAAATGCTGCCTCGGTGCAGGGTGAGCTGCCCCAGCCCAGCAGTGACCCTGCATGGGCCAGCCTCGCTGCTGACGGAGGAGCTCGGAGGGAAACACCCAAAATCCTCGTGTTGCCTTTATCCCAGGTGAGTAAATCAGAATGTTGTCAGCTCCTGGCTGGCTGCAAGCCGCCTGGCTTGGGATGGGGAGGCAGAATGCGTCAGAGCGTGGAAGCCGGGCTGCAGATTGGCTGACGGCGATGAACGGATGGATGGAGACGGGGCAGGGACATGTGAGAAGCAGGAACAGATTTGGATAAACCATCGTCATCCTAAAGCCTGCACAGAGGGAAGGACCCTGCCCTGGTCTGTGCCCCTGCCTCTGCAGGCAGATTCCTTCCTGGGGCATCTGGTGGAGGTGATGCCAGGTGGATGGGGATGGTTCTGGTGGAGGGGGGCACAGGGAGCCTGGAGGTTTCCAAGCATCTGCAGGAAAACCAGCATGGGTTGTGCCAACCTGGGGAACGTGGAGGCTTGTGCAGCCTGCTCATCCCCACAGGCAGCAAAAGCAAAAGGGTGTGGATCTTCTCTGGTTAAATAGCACTTATGTAGGCAACTCACTTTAATTTGGAGAGATGTTCTGTAGGTACAGGCATATGCTGAGAGAGGTGCCAGGCACACCTGGGACACTGATGTCCTGGCAAAGGCATTGGGTGCTCCTTGGTCACCTGTCTGGATGTCCTGAGCAGGGACAGAAGCATTGCTAACTGGCCCCAGGGCTGTGCTTTCTTGCAGCAGCTGTGGCTGGGTGAGTTTCACACATCCCCCTGCTGTGTTTGGGCCTCCCCTCTCAGTGGGATAAAGGTCTCAGGGGATTTGTCAGAAATGCTTGGTGTCCCCAAGGCTGGTTGGTGTCCCTTGGGATGCCACATGGGGAGCTCTGCATTCCCAGTATTTCAACCACATTGTCAGTGCAGCTGTGAACAGGGAGGAAGGGAGCTGCCCTTAAAATGTGCTCACATCCCCATGGGAGCTGTGGGGATGTGAAGGGGGTTTGGCAGCCCTGGGAACACCACATCTGGCACCTGTCTCTGCTCCCTCCCCTCTATGTACATTCTGGCCATGGCAGCGTGAGCTCCCTTGGTGACACTGAGAGGGCTTTTCCTGGGGACACCTGCAGGGTGTCAGAGCCCCTCAGCAGCAGCTGACTCCCTGGGATGAAATACGGAACATGGGTTTGGAATGAGCCCCAGGGTCGTGGACAGAAGTCTGCCCAGGGGTGCACGAGGATTTTGGTGTAAGCTTCAGCCTTGTGGCAGGCAATGCCCTGCTCAAGGCAGCTGCAGTGTCAAGGACTTGCTTCTTCCCTCCTGCAGCTCAGGTTTTGCCCATTTGTTGGTGACAGGGCTGGGGACAGCTGGTGGCACTTGGGAGTAGTGGACTCCGTCTGACTTTGGCTGCTTGGTTCCTCAGGGAGCTCCTTGTGCCGGCTTCTCCCTGTTCCTGTTCTGCACACAACTCCAGAGGGGCTGGTGGCACCCTGAGCTGTCAGTAACAACCACTGAACACGTCAGAGCAAGCTGGCACAGAGGGTCAGGACATGCAGAACAGCCACCAGCACCATCAGGGAGCAAATTAGGCACCTCTGCACGTTCCCAGTGAGGCAAGCGCTGGCAGTGCCCATACCTGAGTTATGGGTGCTCCTGACGAGGCAGCCACGCAATTAGATCACTTCTCAGACCCATTAAGCATCAGACTGAGACGGAACGACTTTCCATTTTCTTTGCAATCGCTCGTACAAGACATTTATTGTTCGCCTCTTGCTGCTCAGCGTGGCAGTGCTGCTCGAGCTGCTCCCCCAGCCCCGTGTGCGGGGGTCACCCCTGGGGAGGTGCCGGGGCCGGCAGGAGGGCAGGCTCCCCGGACACGGTGCCCGTGCGTGGGGCTGTGCCCGTGCGTGGCTGTGCCAGCAGGCACCGGGGCGGTGACATGCCGCCGGCGGGCACGGCGGGGGCTACACCCGGCCCAGCATGCGCGCGATCCACCAGTTGCAGGGCATGATGATGCGGCAGATGACTCGCCCGCCCTGGTAGCAGTAGGGGTAGGGGTAGTAGCCCAGCAGGGGCTCGCAGACCCGCCGGCAGTAGCGGTGGGCGCGGCGGCACTGGGCGCAGCAGTAGCCTCGCTCATCCCACAGCGGGTGGAACTCCAGCCCGTTCTCCGACTGCCAGGGAGAGAGGGGCCAGGGCAGTGAGGGGGTTGTGCGGCTGAGGCACCCCCTGAGCACGGACAGGACAGCCTGGGAGGGCAGCCTGGGCACCCCGGAGGGGGAGCAGAGCTCCCTAGGGACGTGGAGTCACCCCCAGGGCATGCACTGGCCATCCCAAGGAGCACAGCAAGGACACCGTGGGACCGTGGCCAAGATAGGCCAGGAGTGTGGCCAGGACATCCCCTCCCCAGGGTGTGATTCCCTCACTCACGTAGTCGTTGACGGGCAGGTCCTCCTCGGTGAGCTGCCGTGCCCGACGCTTGGGCCCTGCCTGCATGTCCTTCTCGGGCTCGTGGTCACTGCCCCCGTCCAGCCAGCTCTGGTTGTCCATGAGCAGCTCAAGGTCTTCTTCTGCCTCCTCAAGGTTGGCCAGCTCAGGAGCTATAGGCAGAGTCCAAATGTTGCCATCAATAACCATGGAACAGGGGGACAAATGCAGCAAAAAGAATTAATGTCTCTACCAGAATTTGGTGCCAAGGTACACAAAAAGCCTGCTGGCAAACCCGTGCTCCATTGCCTCCTGCTCTCACCCAGCCTGGGGGCAGGGCTGTGGGAGATAGGGGCCCATTCCATCCCCATGCCCATGGGTGGGTGTTGGTATCTCCTGGACAGGGCTGTGGATGCGTGGCACGTCCTCTTGGTGGGCTCTGCTGCTGGGGGGTGGATTTGTAGAGCTTCATCAAAGCAACGTGATTTGGCATGAGCCCCAAGGCCATGATTTGGGGCAGATTACGCCCAGCTACAGCTCTGTTAGCTTAGGAAAGAACCACAACATCAATTCCTTTGCTGGGGGAACAGCCTTGGGACACTGCTGTCCTGGCAAAGGCTTTGCATGCACCTTGGTGGTCCAGCCAGACCCACTGACCCAGGACACTGCTGCAGATGGGCTCTAAGAGCGGGGACAAGGAAACAGAAGAGGGACAACAGTCAAGGACACCAGCCTGTCTCTGCATCAGGGATCTTGCATGCCCAAGATCTGGCCAGTACCCGTGGGTGAGGCCATGCCCCTCTGTGGCTGCAGAGCAGAGGGAGTTTTCTCAGCAGGGATTTTTAAACTGGCTCATTCGGCTGGAAGTGGGTTAGAGAGAGCAGGTAATTACACCAGCACATCTCAGAGGCCACAACCTCTGCGAGGGCTGTGTAGTGAGCAGCTGGAGGTGGCAACCCTGCCGAGTGATTTAGATGCAGATGTCTGCTCACACTCTGATGTTCATGCGGTGACGAGAATTTAGGCGTCCCAGTTTCCAGCAGCGCTGCTTTCTTTGCAGGTATAAAGGATTATTTTTTTTTCCCCCCTTGTTATGAGGAGGGTGACCACTCTGCAAAGTGCAGGGCGGTGGGGAGCTGGCAGAAACAAGTGCTTTACAGAGAGAAACTTCAGCCCCTGCTATTACATTGGGCCATGATCTCCTGCGGTCATGGGCAACACTGTGCTCATGCCTGAGATGTACAAGGAGGCTGTGAAAGTGGGTTCCCACCATGTCACAGAGGGGGATGTGGCAGGGGGCCACAGGTGTGTGACATGGCTGTTCCCAGTGAGAGGTTCATGAGCCCCTTGGGGAGGAGATGGCTCCTGGTACCTGCTATTGGTGCAGGGTGGATCCAGAAGATGGTCACGTTTTTGCAGATGTCAAAAATTTTGGAGCTCTTCAGGAATTCCTTGTTCTGAATGGGCTTTTCCCCAGGCACCCAGACCACAGACTGCTCAAAGTAGGTGGTGGTGATTTCTTCACCCTGGAAGAAGAGCAAGATTTCAGCCTGGCGTGGTGAGACACCCTCTCCCCTCCACTGGCTGCTTCTCCTCCCCTTGGCTTAACCAGAGGCACCTATCCCCTCCCAGAGAGCAGCTGGACTTCACCTGCCTTGGCTCATGGTGCTCACGGGGTGCACAGGCAGTACCCCGACAGTCCTCACACGGGGAAAGCCATCGTGAGCCTTGGCTGGCCTGTCCACCTTCAGCCTGCACCACCCTGTGCTCTCCTCTCCTAGTTCCTCATCCAAGACCCTTTTCCTGTGCAGTCCCCACTATCTGGAAGAGCCTTCTGGAGTCCCCCATGTCATGTAAAACACAAGATTAAAACATCTCTGCTCTGCTTTGCTCCTAGGACTTAATTCCTCTTTCCTTCTGCTACTGATTTTTTGATCGAACACTTTAATTTACTCCTCACAGAAACCCTTTGCACGGCTGTATGCTCTAATTTATGCCACATGTCTCTGCTGCTTCACTATGGTGTGTTTTGGCAGGCACTTAGGGAGGGAGATATATAAAGATTATTGGATGGGACTGCACTCAGCTATCTGCCAAGGCAACGTTGTCTGTGTTGGTGGTGGTGGCCTAGAGAGCAAGCTGGCAAAACGCGTTTTTCTCTCCAGAAGGTGTCTGGAGCTGTGTATCTCTTTTATAGAGTTTTTCCTTACGGCTTTGGGAAGTCACAGGAAGGAGCCAACACAACCTGACCCAGTCTGGGTCGTTTTTGGAGTCTCTGGTGGAAGCCGCGGGGTCGGGGAGGTGCTGCCTGCAGGACCTGGCAGCGTGCAGGCTCCGAGAAGACATAAGCAGAGCTTAAATCTACATTTATCTCACTGGGTTTTACATTTCAGCTCTCTACCCGGGGCAATGTTCTGCTAAAGCCTGGGAAGTCATATCCCTTTTACGACGGTAGCTGAAAAGATCTATTAGCTTCTTAGGGCATAATCAAAGAATTGGTGTCTGGGAATTTGGGTCATGATTCAGGGAAATGTTTCTGCCCACGCTTCATTTCAAACACGTGTCCTGCTGGCGTTTTATCTGCAGCAGCTTCCCTAGGGGGGATTCAATCTGCTAACACCCATCCTCCTGCAAATGGGGAGGCAGGAAGGCTGTGCCACCACCAGGGCCTCGGGGATGGGGACAGGGACAAAGGACAACTGCTGTCAAGGGACTGAGCTGTCACTCCAGGTCACGCTGTCAGAGAGGGATTCAGTTATGGAGTCCACACTTTCTTCCGTGCAGCATGCCAGGCGTGAGGCTCCTTGCAGCAGGATGTGGTGGGCAGTGGAATGGATGCAGGGAGCAATCAGGCACCTCGGTGGGATGAAGGTCCATGCAGGACAGGGAAGTGGCCCCAGCCCCGTGCCTCCCAGCACCCGGCTCTGCACGCCAAGAGTTTTCTCAAATTGCATTTCTTAAATGTGGCTGCTCATTTAAATCCCTTATTTCTGCCTCATTCTGTTTGGAAACATGAGGCTCAAATCTTGGAGAAAGGAATTTGATTGACTTTTTAGTGCCTGCTAATCCTGAGCTGCCTTACGACCTTTTGACTACAACAGGATTATTGTTCTTGATCTCCGGTATTGTGTTGAGAGGTTTTTGTCTGTTGCTGTCTAATCCCGTCTCTTTTCACTTGTTTTTATAAGCAATCCTCTGAAATAAGATCATTTTATGAAGCGATCACAACTCATTATTTCTTTCTTGCAGCCTCTCTGGGAAGGCTGGAGCAGATGGGAGGGTGGCAGGAATGGCAGCTCCTACGCCAGGGAGAGGAGTGGATTTCACAGGGCAGAGGGGAGCCCTGTTTTATTCACCTACCTCAAGCTCAGGGATCTTGGCCTCTGTCGTCTCAGGTAGGACTTTAGTCTGAGTTTTGATGAAACATTTTTGAAGTCCCACAAAGAAGATGCCGGTTATTCCCTACAGGATCAAAGCAAACACCCAAAAAGCAGTCAGGGCAAAGAGGAGGATGAATAACCCATTGTAGGGAGGGTACAGCTGGAGGAGGAGGGTTTAGTCATATTTTTCCTGTTGATGTTTTTGTGCCAGTTCTGTTCAGCAGTGGTGCTAAGATGTACTAACAGGTTCTCATAAGGGATATTGCATTTTATGGTTTGGGAGAACTGGGCTTTTTTCAAATATTTTAAGGCAGGTAGTCATAAAATTTTACTCTGCTCCTCTTCTACTTATAACCATCATGAGCTCTCATTATCATAAATAAAAATATGCAGAATAGCATCTGACCGTTATGGTTATATGAACATTCAGCCCCCAGTTCCTGCTTGGCTATTAGCTCAAAATTTTGCCATATGTCACTGCACAGGGTATTTCCCTACAAATTTTAATTAGGTTTCAGGGAGAGCCTTCTACAGAGTCATGAGGTTTTAATGCTCTCCAGACAGACAAATGCAGGAGGCTCAGATAGACTGATGGTGATTGCATTCCTTTGCAAGGGTAAATCCAATAACTAGCTCTTGCTTCTAAGATGTATTTCCTTGGAACTGAACCACGCCACTATTAAATACAGGTGGAAGCTTATGCAGATAGCACATCTCCTTTCCTTTGAGAGTATCCCCTCAGAGCCTGGGTCTTGCTGTCCCTGATGCAGGGACTTGCTCCAGCGACTTCACAGTGTCCTAAAGGATCCCATCAGTCCTGCTGCAAGACCACAGGGTCTCAGGGACGAGCTGCCACACTCACGTTTTTGAAGTCGTGGATCTCCAGGATTTCCTCGCTGCCGTTGCCGCTGCTGAAGGTCTCTGTCCTGGCCAGCGGGTCAATCTCCATCACAATCTTCTTCTTCTCGCCGTTACTGAAGAACGTGTGTTCCATGTCATAAACCTGGGAGGCCAAAACCACACGGGGTCAGCTCAGCCCCACTCTGGTTTCACATGCTGCCCAGTGGGTGGACAGGCTGGTGCTGGGTGCATGACCACCACCGCTGGGGACCCTGCCGTGGGACTGGCTGCTTCCTCACAGCCCAGCTCTGAGCTGGAGCCATCACCTGGACAGCACAAGGAGAGGCAGCTCCCAGGAGCCCGGGCTGGGTGAAAGGCTGCAGGCAGGGTGAGGGGCTGTGTGTGTCAAGCCTGGGAGAAGGTGCTGCTCCCACACTTGCACTGGGAGCTCTGCCGCAGCTCAACCTTTTCCTGGTGCTTTCTGTGGCATGAGCCTGGTTACATTCCAGGCCGGACAGAATTCCTGAATGCACAGGTACTTCATTCTCCTTTCTCCCTGGCTTGCTTGTTCCTCACTGCCTCCCTGCCTTGTTCACTCCATCACCGTGTCCCCGGCTCACCTGCCCCTTCGTGTCCTCCCCAGCTTAGCTCCTCCATCTCTGTGCCTTCTGTTTTTCCTGGAAAGGCAGCAGTAAGAGCCTCTCTCTGCCTGGAGGAGATCAAGGATTGCCTTCGGATCAAAGACCTCCTCGAGGGCTGCTGAAGAGCTTCGGGGCGTAGCAGCCGGCTCATCCCAGGGGAAGCGGTGCCGGGAGGAGCAGCCCCTCCTGCTCGCCGGTGCTCCAGCCCGGCAGCCCTCAGTCTCTGCGGATGCCTGACCCTCACAGGATGAGTAGTGGCAGATGCTATTTGAAGCACAAAAACCATCCTGCTGGCGCGCCCTGGGGAGCGTCGTTTCCCAAATCAAACGGCTCTGTGTGGTAGCAAAGGGCTCGTGCAAAAGCCCTAAAGCCCACGGGGCAGGGAGGAGAGACGGAGGCCTGGGGATGGGAGAGCTCTGCTCATCCCACGGCATGGCTGTGGAGCCGGGGCAGGAGCGGGCCAGCTGCACTGGTGTGGGGCAGGAGCTCTGCCAACCCAAACGCCCTCTCACAGTCCCCTGGTTCTCGCACATCCCTCTCCTTGGGTGGTTCAAAGCCTCTTAGCAGCGTTCCCAGAATTGGTATCCCCTGTTTTGCATCCACCTGGGTGCAGAACTGGCTGTGCACACAGGAACTGGTGGGTACATTCACCCCTGCTTAAAGGTTAGAGGAGTGATGTGCGCCTTGGCAGCCACGAGCACCTCCTGTTGCTCTGCAGGAAGATTTTGTAAAGATATATAGCTCTCAATGGATTTTATGATGTGGTAAAAACTGTCTGAAGCCTAAAATGGGTGGATGGCTGCTGGTTTTGACTGACAAAATGCACACAGTGCCATAAATCATTTCAAGGAGGGCAGGATCCCGGGTGGCACCTTACCTTCAAGTGCCTCTCCATTTACAAAGAATGACTTGGGCCAGCACAGCGGCCAGCTAACCCACTTGGGCATTGCCAGCTCTGTGCTGTTCAGAGAGCTATGAGATGTTTTATAGGGCTAAAAATGACACTTGCTGGTGAATGGTTGAAATATGTCCCTCTGCAAGGCTGTGATGAACCCCTCGTTAGCTGAATCATCAGCCGTGCTGGCTGGCACAGAGGCTGCTGTGCAGAGGGCAGAGCCGTGTCCAAGGCCACCCCTCAGAGGAGCAACTCTTCTTTCAAGTTTTTTTCCACTCTCCAGTTACATCAAGGAAGCTTGAAGGGTTTCATATTCTTTAAAGGGTTTAATTCCCCTTGGCTGATATTTTTGAGCGCTATGAACTTCTAGCCCCCCCATCCTGCTTTGTCCTGAGGAGTCCTGGGCCAGCTGGAGGAGCCCCATGGCCATAGGGACAGGGCAATGCTGGGCTCTGGGAGTGTCCGTGTGCAGCTCCACTGCAGGAACAGCTCTGCTTTCTCAGGACCTCACACCCTACTTGCCTGCCCATCAGGTGTTGGGGAGGGCTGGATGGACTCCATCCTCCACCAGCGCCATCAGTGAGGTCAGAAAGGGCTGGAGTTCTGGATGTCCTTTCCCAGGCTGTGGCATTGTCTCTGTGCTGCCTGCTTGGAGGAAATCGCCCCTGCAGGGGTTAACAGCCTCTTCCCCCCATGGCTGGCATGACCCTTGTTTTTCTAGGAACAGTAGAGGCTTTATAATCGTCTTGGCAGGATTCTGGAGGAACATATGGCTTTTATTGTTTTTCCTTTTATTTTGGTGGGTATTCATTTCTATTTGCTGATAAGAAGATAAAGTTTCCAGCGAGCAGGGTGCTTCCTCTGCCGAGCAGGAGGGCAGACTGGCCAGGCTGCAGTGGCTCCAGGATAGGGCAGGGAGGAGGAGATTGGAGATGCCAGCGTGGGAAAGAGACTGCCTTGGCCGTGCACAGGAATTCTGGAGATGTTCTTAAGAGCCAGCAAATCCCACTGGTGATGGGGTGCAAAGTGGGGCCTCCTGGACGAGCGTGGAAATTCAAAGGAAAGGAGGATGAGGGGCACCAGGTGGGCTGTTGGCTTCAAGGTTAAATGACTTACTCAGGGTGTGGGATACAAAAGGGTTTTGGTGGAATTGTCAGGATGCTGGGTGGCAGCAGGCAGAGACGGCTGGAGATGCTCGGTCCTGCTGCCAGCCCGACACGCTGGGCACTTGCAGCAGTGTCCGTCTGCAGCTGGGAAGGAACGAGCCCAATCCAGTTAGCAGGAGCTCCTCCAGAAGCTAATCCATCTCACCGTCCCTCACATTGCAGACACATTAAAGTAAGAAATATAAGCCATGACAATCAATCACCGCTGCGTCCTGGCTTTCTCTCCTCTTTATGCGGTGGCATAATGACTTTTCCACCGGTTTCTGGCAAGATAATTGAAATGAAATGGAAAATATTTTCTTACTTGTCATAAAATTTGCTGCCGGTGAAATAAGAGTAACTTTAACTCTTCGTGGCGTAGCTCCCATCCCCTGTAATTGTCAACTGGGGAAAGAATGCGGTGACAGGAAAAAAAACCCAGCCTGTGTAAAGTAAAAGCTAGTTATGAATAATACAAAGATTTTTAAAAGTTCCATGAATACTTGTGGTCTGAGAAAATGCTTTTTGTGAAGTTGCCTGCGTTTTGGGGAGTTGTTAAAAGTTTCAGCGAGTCAAGGGGAGGGGGACAGCTCTGTCTGGGGAGCAATACTCTGAAATGCTGTATCAAAGAGTTTTTACTTACTTTTCTGGGTGCTGGGTTCCAGAGGTATTTGACACCAAAAAATATCAGAATAAGAGAAAGGAGCAGCGCGCTGAAGAGCAGTCCGCAGAGCTGGTACCTGGGGCAGCTCTTCTTCCACGGCTTGGCTGCTTCTGCCTATTGAATGACAAACCAGTGATAGCCAGGGTGCGCTGAGGGCTCCGGCAGGGAGGAGGACACGCACGTATCAGACATTTCTGGCGCCGTAGGGACGCAGGGTGGCAAGGCAAGCCGTGAACTTACGTCCAGAAAGCGGCAGTCCTGCGGGCTCTGCCGAGCCGTCCCTCCCATGGTCTCCTCCGTGTGCGAGCACGCCAGCCCGCTCCGAGGTGGAGTTAGAGAGGCTGGGGCTGCACACGCGGTGGGGAGGCTGGGCCACGGCCGCCCCCACCGAGGGACAGCCAGCCCTGCCATTCCCCACGCAGGGACAGCCAGCCCTGCCATTCCCCACGCAGGGACAGCCAGCCCTGCCATTCCCCACCGAGGGACAGCCAGCCCTGCCATTCCCCACCGAGGGACACCAGCCCTGCCCGCGGGGCTCTGGCCATCCCCACGCCAAGCCCCGCTGTGCGGTGGCTGTCAGACACTGCCAGGGCCACGCTCCTTGTTCAGTCTCTGCTTCTGCCCTACGCTTTTGCCCACGTGCCAATGGCTAGAGGTGCCCAGACTGCCGGGTCCCCCTGGAGCCTGGGGACAGGGACACTGCTGCACTGTTCACGCGTGTGTGGGAACAGCCCGGGAGCTGCCAGTGGGGTCCTGGCATGGCAGGGGGACACGGGCATGGCAGGGGGACACAGGCATGGCAGGGGGACACAGGCATGGCAGGGGGACACGGGCATGGCAGGGGGACATGGATATGCATACTTGTGTGTGTGTCATGCATGTGCAGGCACATGGGAGGTGTGCATGGGTGTGCACACACATGCAGTGTGCAGTCCTGTGCAGTGCATGTGTGGGGTGAAGCCTGAGCTCTCCCCACGGAGAGCATGGCCTTACCCCAAAGTTGGCCAAGCCAGGAATTTCCTGTCTATTTTTTTTTTTTCTCCTTTTCTATGTTCAAAAATTTCCATTTGTTGAAATCCATTTCCATTTCTTCGTGGAAATAAACCCATCTTAAGAAAGGCTTTCAGAAATTCGGTGTGAGGTTTCTAGTCTGAACAGGATGAGGCTCCCTGGTGTAGAAGAGCTGGCATGGACTCTTTTTCCAAGCTGTTTACTCTAATAAAAACCCAAAGTGCATCATGCACTAATTAAAATTGCACTGAAAAAAAAGAAAATCCACATCGAGTTTTGCTCAGGATGAGAAACGGAGAAAGAAATTGCTTTTAGCAGGTCTGGCACTTGCTTTGTGAGCATTGGGATGTTGCTGCCTTCAACCTGGGGTAAATCCTGGAGGGACAGAAGTGGAGATGCTGAATAGCTTGGGGAGAGCATTGTGCACATGTCTGTGCTGGGGTTGTGCCCTGGTGTGTGTCTGCTCCCTGCAAAGGGATTTGGGCTCCCTGGCCCTGGAGCAGGAGGAGCTGCTCACCCCAGAGCCCCTCAGCAGTGTAAAACACACTGGGGAGGGGTTAATATTTGAGATGGCAGTAACAGAAGGGAATCATGATGAGGTTATTTGGAGGAGAAAAAAACCCCTTTTTAAAGGAAAGCAATCGCAGGCAGCCTTTGGAAATATCTGAGAGGTTTTGGAAATCTAAATGCAGCAAATCTGTGCAGACACCAGGTTTGTCTGTCTCCACTTCCCAACAGAAAGTTCCATCTCGGAAGCTTTTGTTATTCACTGGAAACTCAAGTATTTGAAAACATTTTCTTTCCTTGTCAAAATTAGAGTTTCAGAGGAAAACTTTGGAGCAGCTCCACTGCAAGATGGTTCTGATTACAGGAAAGAATTACAGCAGTGCTGCTAAGCAGACATAATTGATCAGCAGATCTTCACCATATCCCCCACTCAAGGCGCAGGAAACACTGCAAATACCACTCATAAACCAAATTAGGCATTATTATTTTATTACTGTTGTAAGGTAAATGTCAAGCTTTTTAACGGCAATCACTGTAACCCCATCAGGAGCCGGGTGCCTGAATCAGCTGCAAGAGGTGAGAACCTCCCAGGGCTGGGAGTTAATAAAACTCAATAAATATCACAGGTCCCTTCCCACGCTGGCAGTGCTGGGGATGGAGAGGCTGGGGTGGGTGCTGGGGCTGTGGGGGGATCTTGTGGCTGTGCTGGAGCCCTTGTCCTGCTGATCCTGCAGGAGTGGGCAGTGCTGCCCAGGAGGGCTGGGGGCAGTGGGAGTAAGCACAGGCACGGTGGTGGGCACGCAGCCACAGGGCCAGCTCAGCCCAGAGTGTCCTGGCCCCTGCAGGGCAGGAAGCAGGAGGAGATCCCTCCAGGCTGCTGCCCTGCAGGCAGAGTGTGATGAATACCCAGCCTTGGATTGGGGGGTTGACAGCAGCACACCCCTGTGCAAGCCCAGGTGTCCTCCCCTCCACACCTGTGGCTGAGTTACAGCCACTGCATCCTGACAGGGGGAGAGATAGTTGGGGTGCAGAGAAGGACACAAACTGCAGGACGACACTCACCAAAAAATGTTGGGTATTTTTCCCCCATTCCTATATGCTCTGGCTCAGACTTCAGGGTTTCAGAGAGAAAAAAAAAAAGCCTTTTTAATGAGAAGACAACAAGTTTGGGGGAAACCCCTTAGTGTCCAAAAGATGACAAGCAGGTTCTCTGTATAAAAAGCAGTTCTGATGAAAATCTCCCTTCAGTGCCAATGGAGAGGGAACAATCACTAATTTTCCATGAAGCTAATGAGTGCAAGTGTATATGACAGGGGAGAATTTAATCTGATGTGAACTGAGGAAGAGAAGCAATACTGATATTAATGTGTGACTAATTGATACCCAGAAGAACATTTGAAGTGATTAAAAGGCATTTGATTTTTATACAGGACAATAAGAGGCTCATTGGCTATGACTGGTGCATCCTTTCAGTTTTCTACTCCTTGTTCCAATTTGCCCAGAAAAATCTATCATATCTGCAGCGTAGCTTAACTGCTGCATGAAATCTCTGTGCCTGGAAATGTTATACCAAGAAATTCCTCCTGGGCAGCACAAAGGATTGTACATGGTGTGAGCGGGGGTGAGCAGCCTGGCAGAAATAAAATAGGTCCTCAAACCACTAAAAAGCAGCTCCCCAAAGCAGTGGGGCTTGGGCAGAACTTCCAGCTGAAAGCCCCTCGTGATTAATATCGTGCTCTTTGTTATAATGAAAAACCCATTAAGGTCAGTGGCAGCATCTCTGAGCAGCACTAAATTGGAAAGATGGAGACAGTAAAGATAAAAATGAGCCATAATATTAATGTGGATAGTGAATTAATTGGGCAATTCCACAGGTAGTAAGTAAATCACACCATTTGCTGTGGGACGTCGTGCCATGCAGCTCTCGCTGCTGGCAGGGGTGGCAGTGGTGACACCTGCTCCTGGATGGAGCCAGAGGAGCTACACAGAGCCACAGCACCCGGGGGACCCCACTGTGCCCCCTCCACTGTGGCCCTTCTCCTTGTCTGCCGCTGGAGATCTCTTGGTGGGGAAGCTGCCTCTTGCTTTGTTCTTTTTGTCTCCTCGGCCCCAAACATGTCCAGAATGCTGCCTGACAGCATGGCTGAGGTGCTGCATCCCTGCTCCAAGGTGCTTTTCCCTCACCCTCTGCTGTCTGTGTCCCTTTGCAGTTGCACCCACCAAGTTTTACCAGACTGCTGGCAGGCTTAGGGAATGGCTGTTCCCCTCACTTGGGTGGGTGTCTTGGGAAAGGCTTCCTTACCCCCAGGAGATGGGCAGGACCACCAGACAGCCCTTGGCTCTCTCCTGCTGCTTTTGTGCCTTGTGCTGGGGCACACTGTGGGGGCTGAGGGCAGGGATTTGTACCGGGGTGAGGCATTTGCACCATGTGGCTCAGGCTGATGGCTCCCTCTCCACTGCCAGCATTATGGACAGCAAACAGAGAAAGGGAAAAATCACAGATAAAAGAAGGTTGCTCATCAGCCAGCACCTGATTACCCAGAACTGTCTTTTCTTCAAACCATCCAATTTTCAGTAACATTTGCCACATGAGAGGACATGTACCTCCTCTTATCTACCAGCCACACACGGCCTCAGCCCAAGGTTTCAGTAAGGGAGGTTTTGGTAATTGGCCTATTCATCATTCACTGTTTATCTTAAGTTCACATCGTCGTAGGGAACTCCAGAGACATCCTTGATTCAAGTTAAGAAACTTAATCATTATGATAAAACTGCTCAGGGAGCTGGAGTTCATGCTGGAGACGCACGTGGCCGTGTGGCACTCCAGCAGCTGCTACTCACAGCAAATTACTCAAAACTGACAAAGCTCTGGGAGAGAACAGAAAAAGATAAATTCGTGGTGGCCGTTCTGACGGAGGCGCTCAGAAAGTTATTACGGCAGACACGCGCTTCCCCTGCTCACAGCCCATGAACAATCCTGCTCCTCCGAGCTCCGGGAGCAGCTGCCTCGCCGCTGCTCTTGCAACTCCCTCGTCAACAGAAGTTATTAACAGCGCCAGAGAATTTTATCCAAATGCCAGTTTCATCTTGATAAATAACAATTTCATGTCTCTGTTCTACCAGATGACTACACAGTTTTATTTCAAACACTTAACTTCTTCCGAAATGCTTCCCCATGCACGAGGCTTAGCTCAGCTACGGAATGTGTGCTGAGCAGTTTTTATTTTCACCAGGCTTTGAATACCTGTAATGCAAAGACCAAACCCATAATCCTGCACTATGGTAAGTCACTTTTCCCAATAAAGAGCTGCTTCCTACTGGGAGAGCTAAAATGTAATTGAAAGCTACGTGCGTGTTGGTGTCACACCGAAATGCCTTTTATTAAAAATAGTTCGAGGGTTGTTAAGGTACAGCCTGCAGCTCCCCTGGGATGTGCAAGAAGGGGAAGCAAGAAGGGGCTCACCCAGGGGTGATGGTTGGTGTCTCCCCCTGCCCTGCAGTGATCTCCTCCCTGTCACCCATCACCCAGAACCACCCAGGGTTATTGGCTTCCCTGCTCACGGCAGCAGACGGATGCTCGGAGCCTTGCCAACGCTCTGCTGGCAGCAGTTAATTGCCAGCCTGATTCATTAGGAGCAGGCAATTTTGTGATGACTGTGTCTGAGGGAAGGAGGTGGATGAGGCTGGCCTGGTTGCTCGGAGAGGTGCAGGTGTGGTGCTGCAGGTGTGGGGGTGCCTTGCAGGATGCAGGGATGCTCTGGGTACCAGTAAAAAACTCATCAGCACGTGGAGAGGCACCAGGGTCCCATCTGAGGAACTTCCAGGTCAGTATCTCGCCTCAGCTGAGACCTTGGCACTGGGAAACTTACAGGGAGAAGAAAATTGTTGGTAAAAGGGACTTCATTGCACTGGGATTGTCTGAAGAGAATAACCAGCATTTTATCACTGCTTAGCAAACCTGGACTATTTAATATTAACATTTGGAACATTTCCTATTGAATCAGTGCAGTACCACGGTGTCTCCTGCCTTATTTTACTGTCACCTGATAGATAACATTAATGTTGTTTACTTCTAAAGCAAGTAAAGGAAGAGTTGAGATTACTCCCATGTGCTACTAATCAAGAAAGGACCCATTAAACGGAGGAATTTCAACAGTTAATTTTTCTTTGACTGTCATTAAATCTCCCATTGATGGCCTTTACGATTAATTGCCCAGTGACGATGCAAACAACATTTTCCCTCGTCCTTTGAGACCACAGGCAGCTGCAGCCCAGTGATGGGAGCATGAATTCCCAGGTCTCCTGGGTGCACTGAGGTTCCTGGGGAGATTCTGGAGCTCAGGAGATGAGGCTTTGCCTGGTTCTTTCTTAGTGACGTCTCCAGGCAGCCTCACCTGTTTCCCTGTGCCTCCAGCTCTGCTGCTGCCTCTTTCCCAGCTCTCATATGTACAACCAAGCTGTTCACAGCCCCGGGGCCCTTTTGGAAAAAAGCAGCTATTTTAAAAATCAATAAAATAAATAAAACGAACCAAAGTCAGCAGGATTGCCCACGTCTGCCTCAAAGAGAAAGAAGTGGAGGAAGGCTCTGTAACCCCATGAGTTTTGGGGCTCATCAGCTGATGCTGGCTCCCCTCTGGATGTTCCATGGCAGGTGGGGGGCCCTGGGGGTGCCCAGATTGGGGGGCACTCCTGACAGCCATGTTTCTTCCAGGGGCATCAGGTGTTCCTCATGAGCAAAGGTGGCTGGAGACAACGTGGGAGGGTGTATAGGGGATGGGGTGGGCGTAGGGGGGTTTGGGCTGTGCCCTTGGCTGGCACAGTGGGGCTGCAGGGCTCCCAGCAGCGAGGTGTGCTGAGAGCTGAGGATCAGCGAGAGGAAATATAGAGCAAAAAGGTAGGAAGGAGAGGAGGAAGGAGGTTCTGTGCCTGCAGGGGAGGTGGGAGCTGTGGGTCAGGACAGTGAGGTGTGCACTGACCAGCCCTGTTGGGCAGTGGCACCTGCACCTGGCTGGGCTGCGTGCCCACAGGGCAGGGATGGGAGGGGATGGTCCCCTCCTCCTCTTCCTCCTCCTGCTCGGCTTTCCCTCCTCCTCAGCCATGTGTGATGGCAGATGGGCTGCCAAGGGGGTGCAGAGGGGACATGATGAACATATTGGTGCTGCTGTACCGTGGCACACGCTGCCAAGGCTGCCGGGCCCTGGGCACGGCGCTGCTGCTGGGCTGTCCCTGCCCAGCTTTGGGGGCACCCACCTGCAGAGGCTGCTGCGGGGGCTGGTGTCAGGCCAGAGGGCTCCCAGTGCCCCTGGCTGTGGGACAGGGAGATGCTGAGGGCTCTTCCAGGAGCTGGTGCCCTGCTGTGACCGGGGGTGTTGCTGGAACCTGAGACACTCAGCTGTCACCCTCTGGGGAGGTGCCAGAATCCCAGGGGGCTGGCCCTGGGTGAGGGTCTCCTGGTACCCATGCTGGGGTCTGTAGGAGGGCTGGCTTGCACCCCTGTGGTGCTGGGCCCCACTCTGTGCCCCAGGAGCTCCTTCCCCTGCAGCCAGGCTGCCTGCAGCTCTGCCCTTTCCTTGGCACAGTGAGTCTGCCTTTGAGATCTCACTCCCACCCACGTCTGCTGTGTGTGGTGTGTCTGCCCTCCCCTTCCACCCCATGTACCCCCAAGGGGCTGCTCTGGGGGGGTCAGCTCGCTGTCACAGCCCAGCAGTGCCTCACAAACCCTCCTGCAGCCCAAACCCCACGGAGAGAGCCCCTGTGCCTCTGGAGCAGCCTGGGAATGCAGAGAGCATCTGCAGTGCCCTCTCTCAGATAACACCTCCCTCTCTCCTCTCTCATTTTTTCCTTGACATTAAGGCTTGAAGCTCCATCTCACTCTCTTTCTCTTCCACTGCTCTGCTCTCCCCTTGCTATACCTGTCAGGTTCTTTTTTTTCCCTCCCTCCCTGCCAAGGTGCTTCCCTTCTGTTGGATTTTTCTCCCTGCTGTTGCTTTGCTCCCACTCTCCCTTCTGGTTCCTGCTGCCTCCTCCTTGCTCCTTCCCTCTCTGTGCCACCTGCTGTGATCTCCTCTTCCCATTGCACCTCCAGCATCTCCCCTGCTCCCTGCTTCTGCCACCCCTGGCACTGGGGTCTGCACCCTGGGTCTGTTCCTGGGGATGTCTTGGCTGGGATGTGGAAATTCCCAGGAGAATCTGCTTTACTTTGCTGTCACCTACAGTGATTGGTTTCTACCTTTTCACAATTTTTTTTGCCCTGTGAGAAACTGCTCACTAAAGAAAGAACATTTTTCTTGGTTACCGGGAGTTCCTGTTTGTCATTTTTATAAATCAGTGTTTATTGGCCTAATTATTGTAAATGCAGAGCCCAATAAAGGTGACTGTGATTGCAATATCTGATAATGAATTTTATAACAAACCTGCTGAGCCTGAAAGCTGCCAGCAGGAAAGACATTATGTCAGGTTAATGACAGAGAGGAGAAATCCTCCTCGCTAAGCTTTTTTTTCCAAAGCATGAAGGATCTCTGCTGGAGGGTGCTGAGGGTCCTGCTGGGCTGGAGTGCCTCAGGCTGGGGGGGTCTGACCCTCCAATGCTGCATCCCAAACCTTTTGGGGCTCCTTAGCTGCTCCCCTGACGGGGAGATGCTCTGGGCATGCAGGATGGAGGGCTGTGAGGAGGTTCACACCCTGCTCTGGCTGTGCAGCTTTCAGACACCCAGAGGTGCTTGTGCCTCTGCTCCCCCTCCCCACATCTGATTTAATCCCACCATGCAAATGCTGAGCACAATGCACAGGAAAAGCAGCTTAAATAGCACCTAAAGCTAGCTCAACTCCAACTCTGTAAATAGATTAATTTAAAAAAAATCAATTTTGCCCTGCAGGGGTGGGTTATCCACAGAGATGCTGGTGCCTGCTCTAACCTCATGCCCTTATGTGTGCCCTGAGGGGGTCAGAATCCCCTCCCTGCCAAGGGTGGGCAGCAGCTCCCCTGCCCTTACTGGGCTGTGTGAGGGGCTCCCCTCTGCCCCCCAGCCTCTCCCTGCCCGTGGTGTCTGCAGAGGGGGTGTAGGTGAGGAATTGCTTCTCAGGGAAATGTGATGCTGCTCCTGGAAGGCCCTGGTGTGGGGCAGGTGTGGGGGATTTCTGGGGTGTCACATCCCCCACAAATCACTGCTGTGATGGCACTGCAAGTGCTCCAGACCCAGCCCAAGCTCGAGCGAGGAGCTGGGGCTGTGCTGGTGTGTGGTGCCTGCCTTGGCTCCACCACGGGGACCCCAGGCTCGTGCTTTGTCTCGTGAGGGTCCCAGGCAGAGTCCCTGCCAGGGTCTGCTCCCAGGGCACGGCTCCTTCCCAGAGTCTGGACCTGGATCCGCAGTTCCAAGCTGCAGGTGTTGGGCTCTGGGCTTTCAGTCCATGCATGGCAGCTGTTGGCTCTGCCCAGCCCAGGTCTGCATGGTCCCAGAGCTGGCTCTGACCTGCTGCAGGAACAGGGGTGGCTTTCTAGAGCTCGATGAAACCCAGAGTCTGATCAGAAAGGCTTCATAAAACCTGGGCTTGGAGTGTTTGATTTAATTCACTCGCCCGCAGCAGGAACTGAGTGCAAAGGGGAAAGAATAAAGACTAGAAGGAAACATGTTTTCTCTTATATAATGCAGAGGAAGACGGTGGAGGAGGATGTACAAATGTGATTTAGTCCTTTGCCCCTGTGTTATTTGCTGCTGGTTACTGGCGCACCCCAGCTGTGTCTCTGGAGCCCAGGGAATTGTTTGCCCTCTGCAATGTGTGATGCTCCCACGGAGCCTCCTCTCCCAAACTGTGAGCAAGGGGCTGGGGCTGCTCTTTTTGTATCTTTAATATTTGGTTGGCAGCCGCCGCGTTTGATGTCACTCAATGTGAGAGCAAATTGGATTAACTGAAACATATTTACTGGGAAAAGCAGGGGGGAAAAAACCTGCACAGGGTTTTTGCAGAAATTGGTGTCTGCAGATGTGCCTGAACCCTCCAGGGACTCCCAGCACAGGACAAAGGGAGACCCCGGGGTGCAAAAGGAAAATGGGGGCAGAGGGGGGTCGAGAGGAGCACAAACTAGGTTACCCATCAGGGTCAGCAGTGTGACCCAGAGATATATTGGTGTCACCTGCCACACTTTCAAACATGCTTGTCTTTGGCAGGTAACCCTTTCAACAGTGCAGTCAGTAAGAGGAGGACACGGGCACCTTAGGAGGTGTTTGCTTGGATAGATAAAAACCAAGCACTGGACTCATCACACTGAACAAATCAAGCTGGGGTCAGTGCTCCTGGTCAGAGCAACTTGTCTCTGCACCTGGAAATGACCCTGCCTTGTGCAGGAGGGGACAAGGCAGAGGAAAGATGCAGACAGGAGAAGTCCCTGCTGCTGGAGGCAAAAGGCTGGGGCAGAAGGCTGGTGCCTGTACTTTCCCTGCCTGGTGCTCAGCTTGCTGCCAGGAGCATTGCCAGGGCAATATCCTGCCCTGCTCCCCGCTCAGCCCGCAGAGCACGATTATTTCATTAATCTCATGTCATCTCCTCCTCGGCTGATCCAGCTGCAATATTGCAGAAATAACTTCCCACTGCTCCCTGAGGAGAAGCACACTTCAGAGGCCAGGAGAGCTCTTCCCTCTCCTCCCTGCTTGCAGTGGGCTGTGGGCCCCAGAGCTGCCAGACGGTTTGAAACTCTTTGATTCCTTCTAACTCCTACAGTCAGGGATGCATAAAAAGAAGCTGAAGAAAAAAAAAAAAACCCAACCAGTTATTACAATCATCAAACGCTTCAAAATCCCAGGGGAACTTAGCAAGGTCTAGATGAAGTCACGTCCCTTTCCCAGGCACCAAAACGTCACCTGGCATCGGCTGGTGCCGTCAGGCAGTGGTGCCGTGGGTCATTCCCCTTTCTCTTTGTGTACCCAGCTCCATCCTGTGCCCTGCTGCCTTCTCCCCAGCCCCACCTGCCAGGCCTCCTGCTGCCCACCCTGCATGTGCCACCCTTCTGTGTGTGCCACCCCTCTGTGTGTGCCATCCCTCTGCCACAGTCCCCTGTGTGTGCCATCCCCTCTGTGTGTGCCATCCCTCTCTGTGTGCCACCCTTCTGTGTGTGCCACCCTTCTGTGTGTGCCATCCCCTCTGTGTGTGCCACCCTTCTGTGTGTGCCATCCCCTCTGTGTGTGCCACCCCTCTGTGTGTGCCACCCCTCTCTATGTGCCACCCCTCTGTGTGTGCCACCCTTCTCTGTGTGCCATCCCTCTGTGTGTGCCATCCCTCTGTGTGTGTGCCACCCCTCTCTGTGTGCCATCCCTCTGTGTGTGCCACCCCTCTGCCACAGTCCCCTCTGTGTGCCACCCCTCTCTGTGTGCCACCCCTCTGTGTGTGCCACCCCTCTCTATGTGCCACCCCTCTGTGTGTGCCACCCCTCTGCCACAGCCCCTCTGGCTCAGGTGGGAGCACTCCTGTGCTGCTGGTCGGTGGAGACTTGTTAGCTGCAGATAAATGAGGAGCCAGGCGAATCCTTACTCCAACTCTCAAAATACTGTTTTAATGCATAATATAATAATGCATATAAAATCTCTGTTTCTATTTAAATGTGGGGAAGAGCACACTGCTGAATTTTAAGCACGTTATTGCAGAAAACAATGACAGTGCTGAGTGAGTGGCACATCTGAGGAGCATGGCAAGGGGAGCAGGGCTGGCATTGCCACCCCCTCTGTCACCTGCACGGGAGGAGTTTTTCCCAAGCAGAGTAGTGACAAATTATATGATCAATATGGAGGCAGATCGTGGTCTAATCTTGCTTAGCCCCAGTAAGCCCGGGATTGATCCAGATCTAATCTTGCTTATCCTGGACAAACCCAGGAGCAGATCCAGACCCTAAGGTAATGCATCCTATGCAGATCAGAATGGCTCTATTGATTTGCTGGCGTGGTCGCTCAGTTTCGGCCTCGCTGCAGAGCAGTTTATCGGCATTATCTGCCCCTTGATGTGTAATGCAATCAGAGCTGTTGATGAATCTTGATGAATCTTGATTAACTGCTGGCAGTGAGTGTCAGCAGCTCTGGCTGCAGGACTGTGGGGCCCCGGCGCTTCCTACGTAGCTGCAGTACAATAGAGGGAGGAGGTGAAGTGCTGGCTGGGAACCAAGGCACTCTCTGTTCCTGTTTCACCTGAGCTGAGGGAGATTCTCTGTGCTGTGAAAGGTGGCCATGGAGCCAGGGACGCCTGCAAGAGATGGGGTCTGTGTCAGTGAGGCTCCTGCTCCCACCTAGAGTGCTCCGTGGCCTCCTCTTCAGCCCTGGAGGTTTCCACCTGAAGCTTTAGTGAGCAGAAGGGTTTGTGCCATCTGATGGCTCCCTCACTTTGCTGCATTGTCCTGCAAAGGCTGGTACCTGCTGCCCATGCAGGGAGCTCCAGCACACACAGGGCTGCTGCTCCCATGATCCAAGGTGCTGCTGTTGCAAGGCCTTCCTGCAACTCTAATAACTTCAGGAAGGAAAAAAAAAAAATTACCTTATGGGGTGGAATTTCTCCAGCCTTTACTCAGCCCACTGGGGGATTTGTCAGGAACATGGGCTACGGTTTTGTTCAGCGATTCCTGAGTTATACCAGCACAGGGAAAATGGCATGTCTTGCAGCTTGATGTTTTTGTGATGTCTTTTTTGCTCTCAGGTTTGAAAGAAAAATACCAGACCCAAAAAAAAATCTCTTCAAAACGTAAAACTTGCCCTTAGCTTAATTCAGTGGAGACTTGAGCAGCTGCTCCTGCATCTCAGAGAAAAAAGGCCTCGTGCTATTAACATGTCTAAAGAAATTGGATGTAGAAATATGAAGGTCTCTCGTCTTTTAAGAGCTGCACTCTCTGCCTCGGGCTCCCAGCTTCTGCCCGAGCAGTGCAGCACTGTGGGATGCAGGCAGGTCTGAGGAGCTGACCCTGCTGGGCTGACAGGGGGAGTGTTGTACCCCAGCACTTGGAGGAGAGGTGCCAGGAGGCAATGAGGGGCTCGCTTCCATCCTACAGCTTTTGCAGCTCCATGCCAGGTGTATTGTCAGAGGCTGTGGGACTGAATCCTGGGGACTTGGTGCCAGAGCAGAGCTACAGCTGTGTCTGCAGCCTGGACCCATATTTTTCAGAGTGATTTGATCTGAAAAGTGCTTTAGCAGTGTAAATATAACCTAGAAGGTTCTCAAACGCCCCAGAAATGTTCTCCAAGAAAATATGTTGCCTTTCCCCTTCCTTTCCCTCGAACAGGAAATAATTCCAAATTCATCCAAATGTGCTTTTCTAATCAAAGGGGCCCCTTTGTACTTCTGAATCCGAGGGGAGGGGATCGGAACACGAATAAAACAAAACTCCTTCTCAGCGCTGCGTTTGTGGGATTGATCTCCTGTGGCTAAATCCATCTGTGTTTCTCCTTTGGTGGGAGAGGGAGGATCTTCCCCCTGCAGCTGGGCACTTCACTTCAGAGGCTGAGCTGGTGCACAGGGAGGAGGAAGAAGTGCTGGAGTAGCCCAGGTTTCTATGGCACTGTGTGCAGCAGCCGCTCTCCTTATCTTTCTAACTTGATCGGGAGAAATTGCTTTTGTCAATTTTAATTTCAGCTGAGCTGAGCAGGATAAACAAAGGGAGGTGCAGGAGAAGCAGATGGTTTGTCACAGAGCACAGAGCAGTCAGGAAGACTGTGCAGCTTTTTATAGCTTATAATGGCCTTTCCTTACGTTTAGTTATCCATCACCATGTAATTCCCAAAATAAACTGGGATTGTGCAATATATGTGAAATAACCTGAATGTCACAGCAGGTCTGGAATATTCAGCCTGCAGAAGTTTTGGCAGTGGCTGGGAGCATTCACACAAAACCCTTTTGCTGGTTGGTGTCGGCTCCTTGTTTGGAAGATCCCTGTGGTGGCTGCTCATCCCTCAGCTGGGGCAGGGGAGCTCTGCTAAGTCTGGTGAGACCTTCTGCAGTATGGGAGATGTGGCAGTGGCACCAATAGTTCTTGGTGTAACCAGGAATAACAAGGGGATTTGTGTCTCACCCCACAGTTCTCTCTTCTGATCACACCAGCCAGGGGCACCTCAGACCTCCTGGCCCAGGTCAGGGATGGCAGAAGCAGCAGGGGAAGGAGACATCCCATGGCCCTGCTCTGCCTTTCCTTACCCCTGTGGTAGCCTCACATCCATGGGGCTTTGGCATCCATGCAGGGATTATTGTGGGGGTGGAGAATGTGTGCTTGACCTTCTCCCTGGGCTTGGGTGCTCCCGCCACGGGGAACATTTTGGTCACAGGGTGCCCCTCTTGCCCTGTGGCACGGGCAGGGCTGGCAGGAGGCTGCCTGTGGCCAAGATGCTCCGAGGCTGCTGCCGTGACACCGTGCCCAAACCAGCTGGGGAGCGCCGTGATCCTTCCCGGAGCTGCTGCTGTGGGATGGTGACGCAGGCTGGTGAGTATTTGTTTCAATAAGAGCCATGCTGGTGTTTGCAAACCCTTTTAAATTGCTCTCAGCAAGCACTGCTGCGTCTGGAGCAAAGTCTGCTCGCAGCAAAGCCTGCGGAAGAGGAGATCTGGGGGGTGGTGGTAGGAGCCTGAATCCGTGCCAGGTTTCCGTCCTGCAGAGCGTGTCGGGGCTGGAGCACGGACGTGCTGTGGCTGCTGCCTGCCTTGGAATAACAGGCAGGCTGTCCCCGCTCTGGAACATCCCCATTAAAGCATCCCTGTGCAATTTCAAATAATGAGCAAATATGAAGGAAATCAAAGTATGTTTGAACTTCATTAATGAACAGAAAGAGGGCTAAATGTTTCCAATAAACTGTTTGCTGCAAATTCGCTGAATACCCAACCCAGCTCTGTCCGTTCCAGCTCAGGTTCTGCAGTGCCCAAAGCCGTGAAAATCTCAGTGCTGGAATGACAGGAGCAGCCAGAACCCGCTGGGCAGAGCTGCTGGTGGTGGCTGTGATTTCCGGAGATAGGGGTCTTAGCCAAAATCCCTGGGAGAGTGCTCCACTTCCAGGTGCGGGCAGGAACATCCCCTCGGGGAGGGCAGCAGGGGACAGCAGCCAGGAAAGGGAAGATACGATCCTGGGCTTGGGAGAAAACAGAGTTAAAAGGAGGCTCCCTGAGGGGTGGGGAACAAGCTCGCATTAAAGAGGATGGTCCCCGTGGCATTTGTGTCCACTGCTGAAGACCTAATTAGTATTTATTCGCTTTAATTTGTTGTTGGCAGGGGCGGAGCAGGGGTGTCGTGGCAGCGTGCGGTCCATGCGAGCGCTGCGGGCAGAGCGGGGACACAGCCCGGAGCTGCAGCCAGCCCTGCCCGCAAAGGCAGCCGCGATTTCAGCCAGCTGCCTTTCCGTTCTTCGCGGCTGGAAATCTGATCTCGGCCCCGGGCTGGCTGCTCAGGCCTCCCCCGATGGACAGACGGACGGGGAAGGACAGCTGAGCCCCACCTGCACCCTGCGGGCTTAGGGGTGCCCTGCGGGGGCTGCGCGGGGCTCCAGGGTGGCTGTCTCCGCTGGGACCCTCAGCTGTCACCCAGTGCCATCCCTGGCTCCACAGCGCCCACAGCTGATTAGCGCGCTAATTAAAGTAAATCATGGTGACAGGGTAGGGGTACGCGTTAGAACCCTGCCACGAAGGGCGTGTTTCACGTCGTGTATCACGTAACTCTGACGCAGGGTCTGGGCTGTAATTGCTGCTTTTCCCTTTGAACGTGGTGCCTGCCTTAGCTTTAATGGGTATTTGTTCCCTGGCTGCAGGAGAGCTTGGTGCCCTGGGTGACAGGCACGGCTCGGCTGCAGGAGGGTCCTGGATGCTGCGTGGAGAACCAGGGAATCACAGAAAGCCTCGGGTTGGAAACCAAAGGCCACGGGCAGGGACCCCTTACACTGGATGATGTTGCCCACAGCCACTTCCAACCTGGCCTTGGACATTTCCAGGGATCCAGGGGCAGCCACAGCTTCTCTGGGCACCCTGTGCCAGGGCCTGCCCACCCTCTGAGTAAAGAAATTCTTCCTTATGTCCAATCTAAGTCTTTCCTCTTAGTTTAAAACCATTTCCTCTTGTCTCGGTACTATCTGCCCGGGGAAGAGAAGTGTCAGGAGGATGAACAGGGAGAGCTGTGGGCAATGGCTTTCTCTGGGATCCTGCAGTGTTCCCCATCGGTGCCAAGCCTGGGTCTGTGCTCCCAGCTCTGCGCAGGTGTCTGTCCCCACGCTGCTGCTCCCCTCTGCTCCTTGCCCAGAGCTGGGGTGCTGATGTCTTCTTGCTGCTCCTGGCTGGCCAGCTCCGAGTGGCACCCCTGAGCACGTCACACACTGGAGCAGGTCGTGCTCTAAAGGCAGCTCCTCCATCAGGTGGGCTGCTGGCCCTCCCCACGTGCACCCTCGCTTTCAGGGCTGACTCATGTCTGCAGAAATACAAAATTTCCCCAAATGCCCTCAAACAGGAGACAAGTCTCTCGGTCTTGTTTACATCACCTGTAAACAAGATGAACCCAGGGAACAGATGCGCCTTTTACTGTTAATAGATTAAAATTATAGATGATCACAAAATAACAGTGTACTGAATACTTAGCTGATGTAAATTACTTTTTCCTCTATTTCCTTCCATTAGCCACCAACCATTTATGCCAGGCAGAGCTCTGTCCCAGGGAAACACCCGAGCTGGATGTGGAGCAGCAGGCTGGGTAAGTGCTGGGTAAGATAGCACTGCTGATGGACTGAGATGAGATGAAGTGTGAAAATCAGAGGGACTGGGAGATGGAAGATGCTACCTCTCATATTATCTCTATTTCTTTAAAAAAAGTCAGAAAGATGTTTCTGTCTGATTTGTGGCCTTCTGTTCAGGGTGTCCCTTGCTCCAGGACAGAATTTGGCCTGCAGAGCAGCAAGGAAAGTTTGCAGCATTGGCAACAACATTGTGTGATTCAGGAGCGAGCCCTTAAACAAGATTATTACTCATTTTACCAGGCACAGCTATCCATTATGGTTAATAAAACACTGCATAAGTGATTCTCAGCCTGATCCAAACAATATATCTTGTGGCCCAGCTGGGCTCACTTTTATCCTGAGCCTCACAATCAGGATATGTTGGCATCAGCAAACACTGAGAGATTGGTACCTGATGGCATGGAGAGCCAAGAGCTGCCTCTTCCTTTCCAAAGGGATGAGTGATGTGAGATGCTGGATGGATACCACTGCCACCTCCCTCCCACGTCCTTCTCTGAAGGACAGGGCCCATGTTGGCTGTGGTGGCACACTGTCCCAGGGTTCTGGGGAGAAGGAAGGTCCTCCCCAGGCTGGGTGCCCTGGACCCCTGCTCCAGGGCGGGTGAGTGGCCTCTCGAGGGACAGTGCTTTGTGCTTTTGCCCTGCTGGAGCTGGAGCTGCTGTTTTGGGTGCCCAGATGGGGATGTCTCATCATCCCACAGCAAATGAGTTCTGCAGGCTGGGGAAGGGGAGGAAGACCAGTCTGGGCTGCAGGATACAGGCTTGGTTATGGCACTCCTGTTGGAAATGAGGCCCAGGAACTCGATGTGGAGGTGCAGCTGGTGCAGGGATGGTGACCAGGCTGCCTCCACCTGCCTGTGCTGCTCAGCAGCCCGTGCTGCAGGAGGACAGAGCCCTGCCTGCATGCTCCCCTTTGCATCCAGCATTCCACCTGTTCTGCCAGGCGCTGGGAACAGCTCGAGGAGCGCTGGGGCAGCGGCAGGAGCTGGTCCCTGCCAGGATGCTGTTACCCCACAAATAAGGAGCAAGCCCTTGCTCTGCAGTGTGCTGGTGGCTGGCTGGGGGGCTCTGCTCCAGGCCATCCATCTGGCATCTTTTTGAGACACTGTACTCATTTTTTCCACCATGCCAAAACAAATCCTTGCAGACTATTAATCACTGGCTTGGAACAGCATCCACCCATGTTCAGTCGTGATAAGATATGCCAGCCCTTGTCTGACACCGTGTAGCCATTTCAAGAGGACATAATTACAGCAATTGTTAGGCATTTTTCTATCTTTCTCTGCCTTCTCTCACAGGTAATGTTATGTGACGAATCACTTTCCTTGACATCCCCAGCTCGGCTCAAACACCACTGCTGGCCCGGCCGTGCTGCGGTGCAGGAACATCAGGCTCAGTGCAGAGAGCGCAGCGGGAGAGCCATAACGTGTGCATCTCAGTTTGACTGGTGAAAACGACCCACTGGCAGTGCTGGGGGAGAGCTGGGGCTTTGATGGGTGCATTCCGCAGCTTCCCTGCGCCTGCAGTTGCAGGAGTGGCGGGGATGCCGGGGAGGAGGGAAGTGCCGATTGCGGGTGTGGGATGCGGGCAGGCAGCGCTGGAATGCCAAAGCGCCGAAAGCTGTGAAGCCACAACCAGCAAGGGACCAGAGCCAGATTCCCTGATGTGGGCACCTTGGTGGGATGGAGCTGGAGCCTGGTCTCGGCACCACGGCTGCTTCTCAGCTGGTGCTGGATCTCCACCGGCAGCTCCGGAGCCAGGACAAGTTGCACCAGCTGAGGAATGCTGCCGAAATCCCCCAGCTGACATTCAGTGCTGCAGCAGGAGGCTGTGTATCCCAGAAATGTGTCCTGCCTGTTGGCGTGCTGGGCGGGAGGCTTGTGGCTCAGGGGTAAAGGCAGATGAGTGTTTGAGGGCTGCCGTCATTCTGCCAGTGCCAGGTATCCAGTTTGTGCTGGAAGATGGAGCAATTGAAGTGTCTCTGACCCCTTGCTCGGGGTCAGCAGCAGACCAAGTAGCATGCATGAATAAAGGGGAAGAAAAGTAGGAAGAGAAACGCAGAACAAGTGATTTAGCTCTGTTCATGACTCTTTTGCAAGATGGGATGGGTGAGGCTGGAGCGGCCGTGCGGAGCTGGCGGAGCTCTCTGCGTTATCTGTGGAGCCGTTCGGGCTCAGACACTGTGCTGCTCCGTTTCACTAATCACTGTCTATCCCCAGGTGTCTTTGTTCCCGACCTTCACAATCTGTTTGTCCATGCGGGGACCCGCAGACTGAATTAAGATGTGCTGCTTGTAAGCAGGGCAGAGAGAGCGGAGATTGTCCCATCACCTGGGATAACCTTCCCCAGCAGGCGGGTCTCCTGCAGAGAGAGCTTTGCTTGCCTCTTAATTCATCCGTGGCATCGCTGCCTTGTGAAGCCTGGGGCCGTCTGTTCCTCACCTGCCCGGGGACAGCTCGCAGGCTCTGCCAGCGCCGTGGGGAGGGCACGGAACTGCTGCACCCCGAGCTGCTGGCCCTGCACCTGCCAATGTCACACGTTCCACTCTCCTTGTGCTTCGTTTCCTACCCTCCCTCTTCTCTCCTCCTCGCTTTTAATCTTTGCTTAACTTGTTGTGCAGGCAATTGCAGGGCATTTAGCGCACGGTGATGTGTGTTTGGGGCCTGAGGTGGAAATACGGCTCATTATCTGGAGTGGGTAATATTAAGCACTTTTCTCTGTTGGCCGTTTGATCACAAGGTTATCCTGTTTGATGGTTTTATACCCTGGAATTGATTGCATGGGAAATATTTAGCCAGCATGGCTGGAATGTGTGTCTCCCCACAGGCTGCCAGGTGCAGGTGAGCTACTGCACTGCGGGGAGCCACTCTGGGGGTGATCAGCAGCCCTCTTCAGACCTTCAGGTCATCCTTTCTTGCAAGATATGGGATTAAATCAAGCAAGCTGCACAGTGTTTTGGTGTGCTCCTGCAGCAGGCAGCGGGACACAGCCCAGCGAGGCAGGGAACAGGCTGTATCACTTACTGCAGCCCCTGAATTGTGCAGCAATTTTTGCTTAGTGTCTTAGGTCCAGAGAGACCTTAGAGCATCTTCCAGTACCTAAGGGGCTACAGCAGAGCTGGAGAGGGATTTGGGCATGGAATGACAGCATGTGGGAGAATGGCTTCACACTGACAGAGGATAGATTTAGGTCAGATGTTAGAAATTCTTCCCCGTGAGGGCGGTGAGGGCCCGGCACAGGTTGCCTAGAGAAGCTATGGATGCCCCATTCCTGTGAGTGTTGGAGGCCAGGTTGGACAGGGCTTGGAGCAACCTGGGATAGGGGAAGGTGTCCCTGGCCGTGGGGGTTTTGGAAGGAGATGATCCTTCAAGTCCCTTCCAACCCACACCATCCTGTGGTCCTGGCTGCCCTTGCCTTGCTCTTGCCCCGTGCAGGCTGCTGAGAGGCAGCAGCTTCCCAGCTCCTCGCTGTGCCCTGTGCTGCTTTTGCTCACACAGGATGTGCCTGCCTGGCTCCTCAGGTACCTTCAGAAAGCACTGTCTGATTATTCCTCCCCTTTCCCCACGGTGTGCTGCCAGGCAGGCTGTGTAAATTGGGAGTGGGTCCAGCGAGCTTCCTCTGGACTGACACCAGTGTTGGAGCAGAGAATTAGCCCTGCACCTGTCACTTTTTTAATATAGGCTTTAAATCTGATTATGACTGCCTGTCTGGCTCTGCATTATGTGCTCCATGATTATTCAGCATTATGTAATCTTTGATAGAAGATGCTGCATCAGTAAAAGTGAATTAAACTATTGAGTGATAGGAGTTTATCGAATTCCTCAGAGTGATGTTGTCCTCTCTTTGGCACTTTAACCTCTTCAGTGGAAGGAGTGTGCCAGACGCTGCCCTTGCTAACAGCCAGGAAACCCTGCTGACTTGGGTGGAATTGCAGGAGTACAAATAAAGTTAGATTTCAGCTTAGAAAGACAGTTTTTTATAGTCTAAAGACTCAATATTTTACAGCAGCGGTCTCTTATCTGCATTATGTGCAAACTGCTAACAGAGTTACACAGACAGATGTCTGCAAGTCCTGAAGATGCTCAATAAAGTTTGGCTCTCAGAGGGCTGTTAGGCAGAGCTGGCCAAGATCTCCTCACTCCAAACCCTCCTGAGAATGGGCACTGAATTCCTGCGAGATGAAAGAAAAAAAATGTGTTTAAGCTGAATACTTTGTCTTTTCCAAACACCCCCCCTAAATAAAAGAAGTTGTATTTTTCTCTGTTTAGGGCTTCCCTTTCTCATCACACAGTAGATGTTTCACGGCTTAATGGTCTGGGGATTTTGCTCTGAGTTTTCCTATTTCTTCATTTCCTTTTTCTATGCTACAGGTTTTTTCTTTTTCTGCTTCACTGTGATATTAGAAACACTGCTAGGGGAAGAAAAAGCACAAACCTAAACTGTAACTCCTGACACCAGATGCTTTGAAAAGCTTTCAAGTTGTGCCGAACTGGATAAGCAAAGAAAGGAAAAAATAAAGCTACATCATTTATTTTACTTCACCTAGTAGCTAAAAGGAAAAGGTGCTGTAAAGGGGAAAAACAACACTTCAGAACTGAGAAATTAAAAGAAAGGTTCTGAAAAATTAAAAAGATAAAGTTCCTCTTTGAAGCTTAAAACAAATTTCAAATTTCCAAACTAGTTTGTGGATGTTCTCTCCAGTTCTGCAGAGAACTGGGGTGCTGGGGTGTGGTTCTAGCAGAGGATGAGTGGTGCCTCAGCTCCCAGCCAAGCTGCAGGGACCTGTGGGTGCCTTGGCTCTGGAGGGATGCAGAGCAGGCACTGAAGCCCACAGCTCACCATCCTCTGCAGTCCCACATTCCAGGAGAGGCAGGGATGTGAGCAGGAGATGTCTGTGAGCAAGGGCCAATCCCCTGCTTGTCCTTTCCCCTCATCCCTGCACAAGGAATGTTCAATAAAAGCCCAGGGCTTGCCAGCCCGCTGATGCCACGGTTTTAAATATACATGTTTCAGATGCTGAGATTTACTTTTCAATGGGGATGAGAGAGACAGCTATAAATGCTGGGCTGGAGAGGAGTCATCACATTAGTGCTCAAACAAAGGGCAGCACCACTTGCTTATAATTCAAAGCTTTCCTTATTCCACCACGTGGGCAGATCAGGATCTCTGTTCTGTGCTGAGTGGGTGACAGCCCATGGTGCCACCCTGCCCCTCAGCCTCCTCCGGTGGCCCCCGGGCCCCCAGCCCGATGCTGAGGGGCATCAAGCTGGCTCCAAGGGGGATGATGCAGCTCCCCAGTGGCAATGTGAGGTGGTGTTACAAAATGGGCTTGCAGGGGGTTTGGACACGGGGATCACCATGTCACCAGCTCCCTCCCTCCCAGCCAGGCTGCCAGGCACTGATGCTAAGGGCACCATCAGGTGCATTACAACAGGAGTGCTGAGTTTTGGATAAGCTAATTGTGTTGCAAGGAGTGGAGCGAAGCTTTTAGATTTCAGAGCCAACGTGTGGCATCTTTATTAATGTGCCTACTTGAGTTCCCTGGGACGCGATGTTTTCTCCTTACCCTGGCCATCCATCTGAACTGATAATAGGACTATTAATCCATTTTGTTGACAGCACGCACAGACCTCCAGTGAGGCAGGAGATGGGGAAGAGGTGGGGCTGCAATCGATGCTTGTTTTGTTCCAAAGGGATCCCGTCACAGCCTCTGGCAAACTGAGCATCAGCTGGAGGTGAAAAGATGGAGCCTTAACCAAGGTTACAGGTGATGTGCAGCTGGCCAGCTGTGGCCTGGCTTCTCCTTGGCCAACTGGAGAACATCCTGCAGGAAAGCATTGAGAGAGGAGATGTTCTACAGAAGCCAAACCTGGAGACCTTGTGCTCCAGGGTACGTCACACTGTTCAGGTTCTACACTCAGCACCCTCATACCAGTCATGAATCCCCCTCCATACCCATACAGAGGTGAAGTTTTTCTGTTTTCAGGGCCTTTTCAACCCTGCCTGGCTATGAGGCGACTGGCACAGCCTCCATCATGTCAGTGATTTCCTTCATAGCAGCAGAAATACATATATGCAATAAATAAAAGAAGATAAGTCTTTTATAGGGGTGGTACATCAAGAAATATTTCAGTAGAAAAAGAGCTGGGAAATGAGGTGCATCCCTGCCCAGCTCTCGGGGCTCTGCACAGCCCCTGCCAGTAGCTGATCCCAGGCGCCTTTATATTCAGGCTGATCCTGTCTGGTTTTAAATATCTCAAGCCACAGAACTTTCTCCCTCCAGGGAACCACGTCGCAGCCTCATAATTTTCGCTGTCAGCAGAGGGGATTTTTTCCCCTGTGACATTCAACCTAAATGCTCCATTTCTTCATTTCCTGTCATCCCTTCTGGTGATGCCCCTTGTACTCTATTAAATAATTCCTTCCCTCCCTCTCTATTTACTCCAACCAGATCTGTAAGGCTCTTAGTTTGTCTCCCCACGGACAGCTCTTAACCAAGCAATATATATATTTAAGCCTTTTAATCTTCTTTCAGAAATCAGTCTCTCCGTGCCTTTGATCATTTGTGTGGCTTCCCTCCGAACCGCCGCCGACACGTCTGTGCCGGGGGAGCGCCGAGCTCCGGCTCCAGCCGCACCTGAGCCC
>VZTN01011138.1:396095-574391 GCA_013400515.1 Erpornis zantholeuca
GGGCGGCGCGGCCATGGGGGCTCTCCCGGCGCTGCTGGGGGCCGCCTTGCTGTGGGCCGGCGCCGGGGCCCTCGTCAACCTCAAGTACTCGGTGGAGGAGGAGCAGCGGGCCGGCACGGTGATCGCCAACGTCGCCAAGGACGCCCGGGACGCCGGTTTCGTGCTGGACCCCCGGCAGCCCGCCGCCTTCCGGGTGGTCTCCAACTCGGCCCCCCACTTGGTGGACATCAGCCCCGGGTCCGGGCTGCTGGTGACCAAGCAGAAGATCGACAGGGACCTGCTGTGCCGGCAGAGCCCCAAGTGTGTCATCTCGCTGGAGGTGATGTCCAGCTCCATGGAGATCTGCGTGATCAAGCTGGAGATCAAGGACCTGAACGACAATGCACCCAGCTTCCCCACCGACCAAATCGAGCTGGAGATCTCGGAGACGGCCAGTCCTGGCACCCGGGTGCCACTGGAGAGTGCCTATGACCCGGACTCGGGCAGCTTTGGTGTGCAGAGCTATGAGATCACCCCCAATGACCTCTTTGGTCTGGAGACCAAGACACGGGGTGATGGGTCCCGTTTTGCTGAGCTGGTGGTGGAGAAGAGCCTGGACCGTGAGACCCAGTCCCACTACAGCTACGTGATCACGGCACTGGATGGTGGTGACCCGCCCAACTTTGGCACAGTGGAGCTCAGCATCCGCGTCATCGACTCCAATGACAACAACCCGCTCTTCGAGGAGCCAGCCTACACCGTCAGCGTGCCTGAAAATGCCCCACCGGGGACGCCAGTCATCCGCCTCAATGCCTCTGACCCGGACGAGGGCACCAACGGCCAGGTCCTCTATTCTTTCCACAGCTACGTCTCTGATCGGGCCCGGGAGCTCTTCCAGATCGACCCCCAGAGCGGCCTCATCACGGTGAGCGGTGCCATCGACTACGAGGAGGGTCACGTCTATGAGCTGGACGTGCAGGCCAAGGACTTGGGGCCTAACTCCATCCCTGCCCATTGCAAAGTGACCATTAGTGTCCAGGATGCCAACGACAACCCGCCCCTCATCAACCTGCTCTCTGTCAACAGCGAGCTGGTGGAGGTGAGCGAGAACGCCCCGCCGGGGTACGTCATCGCCCTGGTGCGGGTCTCGGACCGCGACTCCGGGGCCAACGGGCGGGTGCAGTGCAAGCTCCTGGGCAACGTGCCTTTTCGACTCCAGGAGTACGAGAGCTTCTCCACCATCCTGGTGGATGGGCGGCTGGACCGGGAGCAGAGGGACCAGTACAACCTCACCATCCAGGCCAGGGACAATGGCATCCCTTCCCTGCAGGCCACCAAGTCCTTCACCGTCAAGATCACCGATGAGAATGACAACCACCCCCACTTCTCCAAGCCCTACTACCAAGTCATCGTGCAGGAGAACAACACCCCAGGGGCCTACCTCCTCTCAGTCTCAGCCAGGGACCCTGACCTGGGCCTCAATGGCAGCGTGTCCTACCAGATCGTGCCCTCCCAAGTCAGGGACATGCCCGTTTTCACCTATGTCTCCATCAACCCCAACTCTGGAGATATCTATGCTTTGAGATCTTTCAATCATGAACAGACCAAGGCCTTTGAGTTCAAGGTCTTGGCAAAAGATGGGGGTAATCCCTCCCTGCAGAGCAATGCCACTGTCAGGGTGATTGTCCTGGACGTCAACGACAACACGCCCGTGATCACGGCCCCGCCGCTGGTCAACGGGACGGCGGAGGTGTACATCCCCAGGAACGCGGGGGTTGGCTACTTGGTGACGGTGGTCAAGGCAGATGACTATGATGAGGGTGAAAATGGCAGACTTTCCTATGAAATGGTGGAAGGAGACAGAGGATTTTTTGAGATCGACCAGGTCAATGGAGAGATAAGGACCACCAGAGCCTTTGGGGAGAACGCCAAAACAGCCTATGAGCTCATCGTGGTGGCTCACGACCATGGGAAAACATCTCTCTCGGCTTCTGCCTTGGTTTTGATATACCTGTCTCCAGCCCTGGATGCCCAGGAGTCCATAGGATCTGTTAACCTCTCCTTGATTTTCATTATTGCCCTGGGGTCTATTGCAGCCATTCTTTTTGTCACCATGATCTTTGTGGCAGTCAAATGCAAAAGGGATAACAAGGAAATCAGGACCTACAACTGCAGGTAAAGATACCTTTGTTTATGTGCACCTGTGGGTCTGCTTTGATTTTTGCCACCGCAGTTACTTTTGCATTTGCTGCTGTGTACTTGGGGGTGGTGAAGAGGGGTGGATTTGCCTTAGGAACAAAAGTGAGGTTCCTGTCCCCGTAAGAAAATTTCTCGCAAAGCTTTAAGGAATCGTTCTCTGCGAGGAGAGCAGAAATCCCCGCCGAGTAACGAATCGACTTAATTGTGCGGCTCGACAATCTGTTGCGGCATCCCTGTTTTTCCGCGCTCCGTGGCAGGAGAAGGGTTTTACGGGGGCACGGCCGGTTCCCGCGGGCAGACCCCCGTCCCCAGCGCAGCTCCGCGGGCCGGCCAGGGGGGAAAGCCCCCCGGCCACCGCAGCATCCCCGCAGCAGACGGTGCGAGCGGCGCGGTGGCATCCCTAAGCCCTCGCTCGGCGTTCAAAGGAGCTATTGTGTGCCCGCTGCGGCTCCTCGCCACGGCCAGCCGCGGGGGCCAACTGCACGGAACAGTGGCAAAGCCCCCCCGGCCGCCCCCGATGCGCGGCTCCGGCGCCAGGCATGGCTGGCTGGGCTGGAGAGATGGGGCCGGCGAGGATTTTTGCAGCGCTGTGTCATTTTGCCCTGGCTGGATGAGTGCTCCGGGGTCCGAAATGCCGGAGGGGAGGTCAGCCCCGCGCCTGGAGCCGCTGAAAGGCTGATAGGGGAAATCCAGTCCCCTGAATATGTAACAGCCTGGCGATTATTGTCTCTCTTTTACTATTCTCTGTGTTACACAAGTTAGGAGACAAATGCTAACCACACATGAATATCAATCAGATGCCATAAAAGAGCAGCTGCAATGCCTCATAAATGGTTTAATCCTGTTACTAGTGAAATAGCCATGACTTCTCCATTCCTTCGGCACCGAGTCGTTTCAGAGAGGAGGGATGGAAATTAATTTTGCTCTACCTTGGAAACGCACGCTCGCCCCTGGCAATTCAGCGGCGCGGGGGGATGTGCGGTCTTTAAAGTTTTATTTACGCAGAAATAATGCCGGAGAGTTGGGGCATTGTACCCCGTTTTCACAGCGTAAAGTGCGTATATAAGCCTTTTTGCTCGATGGGGGAAAAATCATCTGCAAATAAAGGTCGGTCTGTGCTGTATTATGGGATGTCTAGCTTCCAGTGAAAGCTCATAGACCAGATTTCTTGCCAGCTCGGCCCATTAAAAGGGGAGAGGACCTGAATGGATAAAAATCATGTTGTGGTGGTGCCCCTAACAGCTTCTCACATACGTATGAGCCCTGGGTTTACTGTGACGGCTTAGGGATTAATGAAGTGCGGTTTAATTAAATAATTGGTCAATAGAGAAAGGACAGCAAAATGAATGCCTGCAGGAAATAATTGGGCTCTCGCATTGCCAAACTTTAACATTTAGGTAAACAAAACAATTAAAGCTTCATCAAGCATTGTTAGACGAGTCAGCAGCATATAGATTGTTGGCACAACAGAAATCCCTGCCTTCCTCTGATTTATTTGCACACTCAGGGGGGTGCTCGGGCTGCTATCAGTGTGTGTCTGAGCAGAAGTCAGCTGCAGAGGTGGGGAAGCACCAGGCAGGCTCAGCAGCAGCAGTGACCATGGGGCACCCTCTCCCCATGCCTTTAGGCTTCGCAGTGCCTTCATTTAGAGATTCTTCACAAGAGCTGCTGGAGAGTCTTCAAAAAACGTGTTAATTTATGAGGCACATATGAAGGCTGTTGGACTTAGTGGCATTTTCATTCTCAGGCAATTAGCTTTCTGGAACAAGAATATTTTTCCAATATTTGCCTTTCCAGATAAACGGTATTATTTATTCATCCCATTATTTCTGTTGCAGCTACTGGATTTTTTATTTTTTTTTATGCTGTTATCATAACAAGAAGAAGAGCAAATCCTGACTTTCATATGTGTATTTCTGAATGTGCGTAGCATTTGATGTGCTTCCCTGGGAAATACTGAGCTGCTCAGTGCTGTGCATGTACAAATTCATGGCAGGGACTGTTGTGCTCAGTGTAGGAAGACGAGCCACAGTCACTCTGAGCCGAACAGACACAACTAATGCAAGGTGCAAATAATTTGTCATTATTTGCTTGGGTGGTATTTTGCAGTAACTTTTTTCCTCCGGTGTTTTGCAGAAGGCAAACAAGGCACTTCATCAGTTGATTCTTTTGGCAGGTGGGAAGCGAAGAGGGAAGGAAAGGCAGAGAAAAACAAGCTTGCAGTGAAAAAAAGGTCAAAAAGGATCATTTTTCTTTGCAAAACACATGGTTGTTGTTCTCTGATTTCTAGAAGGTGAAAGCATTTCCCAGTAGAAGGGGATGTGCATGTCAGGGTGAGGGAGGAATGGAATTCAATTGGAGAAAAGATCAGGTATGATCAGGAGACAGTCAAAACACCAGCAATTTAGATAAAGCATTAATAAACAAACAGCCTTTGGAGTGTGAGAGAATTGAGCTTGTCAGCTGAGACTGCTTCTGGGTCTGCTTTATTTACTGCTATGGAAAATGAAGTGGGAAAAAAAATCTGCCATTCCTTTTGAATTTTCATTATGGAGACCAAATTAAATCACTTTTAAAATCCTTATTATGCATGGAAATGAATGCAGGTACCCTTTTCAGTTCATGGTTTTTAACATCTCCATTTTCCTCTTCTGCAGGCTGGACTTTACTTCTAGTAACTACATACCAGCAATTACATACTCTAGATCAAAACAGAAGCATTCTTCCTTCCCAGTTTTTCTTTTACCTATTTGACCTGAAAACGTTATACATATGAAAATAAGCTAAAGACCGTGTCGTGCCACCAGACCCAAACCATGACGTAATGTGCATGACTAAGAAGCCTACACGGAGATGGGGGCCAAGCCCTCTGGGTTTCTGCATGGGTATTTAGCGGGGCAGGGTTTAGGATGCTCTCAGCTTCTCATTTTCCCTCTGTCCCCCAGAATCGCGGAGTACTCCTACGGGCACCAAAAGAAATCAAGCAAGAAGAAGAAAATCAGCAAGAACGACATCCGCCTGGTACCGCGGGACGTGGAGGAGACAGATAAAATGAACGTTGTGAGCTGCTCCTCTCTCACTTCTTCCCTCAACTACTTCGACTACCACCAGCAGACCTTGCCGCTGGGCTGCCGGCGCTCCGAGAGCACCTTCCTCAACGTGGAGAGCCAGAACAACAGGAACGCCGGCTCCAACCACATTTACCACCACACCTTCACGGGGCAGAGCCCCCAGCAGCCCGACCTCATCATCAACGGGATGCCGCTGCCGGAGGTGAGCGCGGGCAGGGCGCCGTGCCCGGAGCGTCGGGGGCGCGTTCGTGCTGCCCCCCGTGCGGGTCTGTCGGTGTTGGCCCTGCCAACATGGGCTGCTGAGCCAACTGGGGGCTCCTGTGTGCTGGACAGAGCACACTTGGGTGGTTTCCATGTGCTGGACACCCCGGGGGAGGCAGTGACGGAGGATGGGCAGGAGGGAGCAGTGGGCGCTCGCCTGTGCGTGCTGGGGCAGCCCTGATGTGTGGCCATGGGGGAATGTTTCATCCCCAGACACTGCAGAGACCCTGAGAAGTGCCCAGGTGGGGATGGGCCAGGCCAGGCTGCCTCTAGGTGTCTGGGAGGCTGGAGGTGGCTGCTTTGCAGGTTGATTCTGAGTGTGGCGATGCTCAAGGGAGGAGACACTTGCCTTCACAGAAGAGTTTCTTAAAAGGTTGTTGCAAGAGGTGTTGGTGGCTGTTGCTCTGGAGGCAGCTGGCTGTGCTGGGGATGCAGACAGCGCGGGATGCCCCACTGTGACCACCTGCACACCTGGCCTGGTGCTGTCCCTTCACTGGGCAGGGCCCTGGCTGGCATGGCAGGGATGTGTGGTACCTGCTGAAGGCAGGGAAAGGGGCCACTCTCGTCCACACCATCCTCATCAGTTTCTTCTAATTCTTCGGCTTTCCTGCACATCACAGGCATCATTTAATGTTGCTTGTTTGTCTCTCTTTGAATTATTGTTTGGTATTAAGCAAAACAATCAAAGGTTTGTCATGTTTCCTGCTTTGAACAGAATAACAAAGCGGAAAAAGCAGCTGAAATATTTATGGCTCACTCTGTTTTGTGTTCAGCGTATTGGTGTAAATGCAAAATGCTGCTGCTGAAGGCAGTGGAGCTGCTTCAGATTCATCCTGGTGCTGTAAAGAGCAGAGCCTGGCCCTCTGCAGGGCTGCTGGAGAGAACTGGTGCCGGGGGCCTGGTCCTGCTGTGGTTGTATTGGCAGAATGCTCACTGAACCCTGGTATTTTAACTTCCACTGAGGCAGAACCAGCTCTGAGAGCTCATGTTCCAGCGTTGGCCCATATGAGTGACCATTGCTGTTGGCATGCTGCGGGCAGTGGTCCCTGAGGAATTCCTGTCTTCCTGGAGCAGTGTCCTTTGGAGAGGATTCTGGAGTGCATCTCTGGCTGGTGCCTTGCTATGGGCACTGGAGCAGTGGAGCATCCTGTCAGGCCATGATTCACTGCCACCAGTCACAAAATCCATCACATGCTGGCACTATCCAGAAGTGCATGCCGGCAGTGGGAGGTCTCTGGTGCTGGGGAGGATGGAAGGACCATCAGGAACATCATAACTCAGCTGATGAAGTTAACAGGCAGCTGCAGGCAGAAGGCAGTGCTGCCTGTGCTTCTCTTTGATACAACAGCTGGGCTGGGGTCTCATGGAATGTGCCCTCCAGAGATTTCCCTGCCTTGTTCACCCTCTTGTGAGGGGGACGGGATGCTTGTTTCTTGTGGCTCCAGCTCTCCCCATTTTTCCATCACTTGTGCAGGTGAGGTGCACTGTGGAGAGCTGGTGCCTTGTCTGGAGAAAGAAGTTTGTCTCTTGTGATGAGTGGCTGGAGTGTCAGTGGAACATTTTCCCCCAGCAGCCCCAGGAGCTGGCAGGAGGGCAGCAGCAACTCGCCAGCCCTGCAGAGGGACCAGTGGCTCTTGTGCGAGAGAAACACATCCTGGTGGGGATCTGCTCGCTCTCTGGAGGTGCTTTTGGACAAAAGGGCAGGGTCAGGGTATGGGGTGGAGAAATCCCTACTGGAAGCTGTTTGGAAGTTTGGTTTAGGGTGGGAATGTGTGTGTTTTTTGGCAGAGCTGCAGTGTTATGCTTCCAGCTGTTGCAGGCAAAGCTATCTCTCTGGTGGTATGGGTTCTACTGGCTTCTAGAAATCCCAGTGACCCCTGTGAGTGAGGAGGTTCATTGGTGCTAGAGTGACAGCCCTGTTCTGGCACGCAGGGTGGCACAGAAACTCCAGGGAAGTTGTTTCCATGGAGGAGCATGGCAGCCTTGTACCCCCTGTAGCTCGTAGCTGCCGGAGCAGGCGCTGAGCTGTGATGCTGTGGCTGTGCAGGGTGCTATTGGTACACCTCCAGGTGGTGAAGATTTAATAAACACAGTCCCTGCCCAGAGTTTACAGAGCCAAACCATTCCCTGCAGTGCTTCCAGTGGTACTTTGTCTGGGCTGGTTTGAATCGCTTCCAGTGATGAAGCCGCCGTTGTTTCCCCCGGGAGGCTTTATGAGGTGTCAGCATTGGGAAGATATCACTGCTGCTCCACCTAGGAGTGACTTCTCCTGATGGGAAGGCAAAGCATCGGTTGGTAACAGATAAAATACGAGGTAAATGTGTCTCTGGCAGTGTCACTTGGCATTCAGTGGTTGTGGCTGGGGGTAAACAATTCCCTCTGCAGACTCGTGCTGCCCCGGCCACAGTGGGCTCGTGATGTAGCTGGTCTTTAACATGAGCCTCATTTACTTTAACAGCCAGGAGCCTTGAAATAAAAGTCCCCAAGGATGGCTTGTTTGTGGAGCTTCAGGAAATGTTTCTTCTCGTGTGGTGGCAGGTCTCGGGGCTGGGAATAATTGGGTTGGTTGGTGCTCCTCACCTTTCCCTGGTGATCTGGAAAGGATTAAAGAGTGGTGTCTGTGGGGGCTGCAACCCCGCTCTGAGGATGCAAAAGAAGTTTGAGACCACCCTTAAAAAGCTTTTCCCGTTATGTGGGGCTGGGCTTGGCTGCCAGCTCTGCTTGTGCCGGGGCACGGCTGCCAAGAGAGCATTGGGAGGCAGTGGGGGATACCCTGGGGTGTTCTGGCCCTGCTGGGGTTCAGTGGTCCCATGGATGCCAGGGTAGCACTTGGGGAAGCCTGCCCACAGCCTCTCAGCATCCTTGTGGCTGTAGGCACTGATGGCAGAAGGCTGTAGTTTGTGAGCAGCTCTGGTGATGGTGGCTGACAGTGAGAGGCTTGGCCCCCGTTAGGGTCTGGACTTGTTTTGCAGCAGGGAGAGTGGGACATGTTGGAGCTGCAAGGGCATTGCTGCTCAGAGGCTTTGCTGCTGCCGAGGGCTCCTTTTTATCTTCCTTCTGAGCTGGAGGAGAAGTCAGCTTTGAAACCAAAAGGGCTTGTTGTCAGGTTTTGCGTGTATATTGCTGGGAGTTGTACCAGGAGATTAAAAATCAGAATTAATAGGAGCCATTAGGTGGCTTCCTTGATAAAAATGCGTGTTGCATTGGGGTGGTGTGGAGACTGGTCTGAATGCTGAGCCTTTTAGGATCCACGAGACATGACTTGCATGTAGAGTAGCCACCCTTGGGTAACACTTCCATGCCTGGATTTTGCCTTGATGGTTTAAAAAGTAAACAGTACATTTGTGGTGTCTGTATCTGAGTCTCAGAGGCCGTTTCACGTCCCAGATTTGCACTGCTTTGGGAAGTGATGTTTGTTTGCTGCTCCAAGACGGGGGAAGCATACCCTGGGGACAGCAGCTCGCTCTGCCCTCGGGTGTCCCCTTGGGCCACCATGGTGGCCATTCCCGGGCAGGACCCGGCATGTGAGAGGTGAGGAGGTGTGACAGGAGGCAGGAGAGCCCTCTTTGAGAGGCTGGATGTCCCGAGGTGGAATTTGCAGGGATGTTCTAGACTGACTCTCTCTGGGGTTCCGGGATGTGAAGCGTTGGGAAGGGAAGCAGCAGCACTGGCGTTCCACTGTGAGCAGGGTGTGGCATTCAGTGCTCTGGTGCTGCTTTGGCAGCACCCACTGGGGAAGAAGATCAGGGTAGAGCAGCCTCTGATCTGACAGGACCCGAGTCCTCCGGGGACCTGCACACCCCACAGCTCCCAGAGCCACGTCCGGCGCCGGGGGGGCTGTGGCTATCTGCCGCCTCCTGAGCTGATGGCCACCATCAGTAAGATGGGGAATTACTGGTTTTAGTGATAATCCTGGTCTAATCCCCCAACCTTGATACACTCCCGCATAATCCTCACTCACACTGATTTAGTTTGGGCTCCTCGTGGGTCCAGGGATTATTTGAGGGAGCAACAGTTGCAGGATAAGGCCCTGTTGGTTTCAGATCTGCTTTGTGCTACCTGGAAAGCGTTCTCCTCACTGTGGGAAATGGTTTTCTAAGCACAATAGAGCAATTTTCGTTTCAGGCAGCACCAGCAGCTTTTGCTCTGGCTATCTGGCGGTGTTAACTAAAGCACATTTCTACAACACACAAAGATTTTTGTTTTGTAAGAAATGAAATCAGCGTGGCTGTTTCTCTTTCTCTGTCATTTCTCTACTTGTCAATTTTTTCTTCCCCTCCAGCTTATCCTCCTCTTCTCCACTAGCCTTAAAAAGCCCCCAAAGTGTCTGTTATAATCACATTTTGTGTGTTACAACCAGAATGAATGTACTCACTTTAATATGCTGGGTTTGAGGAAATCAGTTTCTGTCTGGTATAACAGACAATTTGTTATAAACCATGCCATTTAGAAGTGAAGGGCCTTGCTTTAGTGCAGCGCTGGGGAAACGTCATGATACATAATTGGAAGGGATTTGGCTTGCTTCTGAATAATACTGTGCATAGAGCAGGGGAAAAAAGGAAAAAAAGGAGATGATTTCCAACCCGCAGAAAGTTTGCGGCGTTGAGACAGGCCAGGCTGACGAAATGAGCCTTATTTTCTGGAGAGATAATAATTAAAGCATTATCAGAGACATGATGGTCGACTAGCGGGAAAGCTGACTTCGCAGCCAGCGTTGCCAGTCTTGTTTTCTCCTTGGGAGGTCACTGTAACTCAGCACTTTTTTGTGCCTGCGACGTGATGTGCACGGCGCGGGTAAGCGCAGGTCACGGCTCTGCCAGCGCCTTCCCAGCCCTGTCTGGGAGCCAGCCCCAGCCTGCATCCCGCAGGAACCCCCCCAGCAGCAGCCATGCTCTCAGCTTTGGACATCCGCTGGTTGTCCCCTCCCTGGGGCAGCTCCTGGTCCCTGTCTGGGCAGCCAGTGTCACTCTGCATTGCCAGGGACCAGAGCCTGTGGGGTGGGACCCCCAAACCTCCCTGTCTCCTGTCCCTACTCACTGCAAATCCCAGCAGATCTCTCAGCTTAACTACTCCCAAAGTGTTTGGTGTATCGCTGTAGGTTCCCTGACCTCTCTGAGCGTTGGAGGCTGGCATTATGGAAATCAGCAGCTCTTTATTCCATTCTGAGGTCAGCCTAACCAAATTATACATCTCTTAATGTAATCGCTCCGAGCTGTTGCATGGAGAAATTCACTTGAATACCTTGGAACAGAGATAAATACGCCAGCTCCCATTCGTGTTTAACCACGCCACGCTCCCTGGGTCTTAGGCAAGCCCTCAGTTCAACACTCCTTCACTTTTCCTAAGATTGTCAGATCATTTAGGTTGGAAACTGCATTTAAGACTGAGTTCAACTAAGAGCTGAACATTGCCGAGTTCCCCAGAAAGCAACACATGTTTTGTGTTGCTGATTTGGGGCTGCCACCCCATCCTGGCAGCTCTTTGAGCTTTCCAGCGGTTTTCTAGCCCGTGGTAGGGTCCTGGACAGGAGGCACCAAAGGAGGATTAGGGATGGTGTGGCAGTAGCTGCTTGTGTTAAGCAGCAAGGCCTGAGTGCTCCCGTGGATGTGATCATACTTTTAGAGATTACAGACTGTGTATTATATCTCGTGTTTGTGTGCACTGCACAGAAGCACAGAATCATTAGGTCGGGAAAGACCTCTAAGATCATAAAGTTGAAGCATTAACCTAACACTGCCAGGTTCACACTTGTATCCCTATGCACACAAAAAGTGTGTATAGAATTATTACATACTGCACCTAATTATGTAAATGAGTATATAATATGTCATATAATCAGATACATCTCATTCGTTTTTATGCCACTGCTTTGGGTTTTATGCTTTGCTTTTACTGGAAGTGGAGAGGCTCCTCTTGTTTTCATAGAATCATAGAATGGTTTGGGTTGGTAGGTTCCTTAAATATTTCCTCTTGGAAAATTTGAATTTCTGATGCATGTTTCTAATGCATAACTCGTGAAGTCTATAAAAAAAGCTTTTGCAACTATATTTACATGGCAGATAAGAATTTTCTTTTAAACTGGGAAAGATTTCTAGTAAGCTTTTTATAAAAAATTTCATCAAAAGGGTAGTGTTGCATGGTACTTTATGGGCTTTCTTACAGCAGTATCCAAGTGATTTGAGTTGTATTGAGTGATTTGAACTCTGTGGTTTCTCCCTCTCGTTTCCTTTACATATAGCAGCACATGCTCATGCAGAGGCATCATTGAGGCCAAGTGCAGTAGCCTTTGAATAACCTTGTGTGCATCTGCTTGGCTGGGTGGAAGAGCTGTATTTTCCAGCTGCCATTTCCTGAAGTCCCTCCTGAGGGCTTTGAGCCAGAGAAGCTCCTCAGCCAGGTGCCCTTCCAGGTCCTTGGGCTCCTGCCCTCACTGGCTGTGCCTTGCTCAGGTCTTCCCTAAATTCCCATCAGCCAGCAAGGGCAGAGCCTGGCCCACCCATTGTGTCCTGCCTGCTTCCATGCCCAGGCTCTGCCTGCAGACTCTCCAGGGATGAGGGATGAGCCCTGCATCTCTCCTGGGATCCCTCTCTCCTGGGATCCCTCTCTCCTGACCTCCTGCCCACTCTGGCAGCAGCTCCTGCTCTGGTGTGAGGGCTCAGATGGGTGCCACCCTCGGCTCTGCCCACTCCCCATCTCCTGCCAGGCTGCTTGTGGGGCTGGGCATGGCCTTGCTTCAATAAATTATTAGATATTGTTCCCAGTAGAGGCTATAGCTGAGTTCAAATCATTTTCTGTTAATTAAAATACAGGATGGTCTTATTTGTAGCATAAATAGTTGTAATCTGTGTACTTATAAGTGTAATTATAATTTAAATTGGAGTGTGCTCTGAATTGGCGATGGGTGGGGTGCTCTGCAGGCAGTGCTGCCCAGGGCTGTGCTGGCACTTGTCCCCTGGGGCACCCCACGGTGCCAGTCCCCACTGTCCCCAGGAGAGCATCACCCAGGGCTCGGCAAAGGGATGCTGAGGCTGTTGGCAGTTCCCAGTTTTCCTGTTCCTGCAGGGGCAGAGCTTGTCCCTGGCACCTGTTGGAGGGTTTGCTGGAGAAGATAACGACAACATCATTGCTTCAGTGTCTCCCTCTAGTTCCCTGTCTAGATTTGGAGGGAAGTAATGCCTTATGTCAGCTGGACAAGCGATTAGTGGTGAGCCTTGAAGTGTCTCCCTGTTTAACATGGAGTTACAGTGAGTCCTGCTAGGTCTGGTGAAGGCTGGAGTGCAGCTGATGCTGCAGCAGGCAGGTGTGTGACAGGTACTGCACTTGCTACACCCTCTGATGGAACCCTGAGCACCCAGAGGTAACTGCAGCACCGCTCCTCCCTCACCAGCACGGGCAGGTCGCTGAGGAGCAGTGCAGGTCAGAGTGTGTTGGAGCCCTGTGGATGAGGTCCTCATCTCCACACCCCGCTGAGACCTGGGCGTGAATCCTTGCTGTTTCTCACGGGGATCTGGAGCTTGTTGGATGATACCATCTTTTGTAATGGCAGGTGTATGCCACAGGGCAGGTTTTAAAATTCCCGTGTTGGTGGATTGCATTAACCCATCCTAAGTCAGGTATGTAAAATTCCATTAAGCGAAACCCCTCTGGCATTTTCTCACCCGTGCTTGAGCTCTGCAGGCTATGCTAATGCAGTGTGTTTGCTCATCTATTAGAAGGATGATGGCTTTAAAATAATAACATTTATCTTTGGCAGCAGACCTACAATAGCGCACACCGAGTACAATTTTGTGAAAGGCTCTGCAGATGTTGCCTCATTCAATCTGGGTCAAAAAGAGTGCTTAGAATCATAAAGGTTAGAAAGAGATCAAATAATTCGGTGGTTTTATTGCTGAATAATGTACTTGGAAAATATCATTCACCGTTATTAGACTAAGTGAGTACAGAAAACACAGGACTCAATAGTCATTTCTCAGTATTGGCTGATTTTACTGTTTTTATAATGTAGCTAAATTCCCTGTTATTGATTCTAGCATCGATTATCGATCTGGAAATGTAAATGTAAGCGGTGGTGGGAGCACACGGAAGCTGGACAGTTAGGGAATTAATCTGCCTCTTCCCTGCAGTGCCTGGTGGTGGGCTGCACATGCTGGAGCAGACTGATGCTGTTTTTGGGGAGCTGTCAGGGTTCTGGGAGCTGTTTTCAAAAGCTAAGATGAAAAAACAGGAAAACACCCATTATGTGTGTTCTTTTCCATGCCTGAGAGCTTATGTAAACTTGCTGAGACAAACCCAGATGGGCTGGGACGCCGGCACCAGGATGGGGCTCGGAGCCCGCGCCTGCGCCTCTGTCACCTGCTCCCTCCTGGACTTTTCATATTCAGATTCACATCTGGATGCTCTGGCAGGGACCCAGCTTAGGCGACATTCAGTGAGCAGATCCGCCCGGCTCTTGGCTTAGATCAGCCCCCGAACCTGTGTGCCCGGTGAAACGCTGCTGCAGGCGTTGGCGAGCGGTTCCTCTGCTGCCCGGGTCAGCCCCAGAGCGGCTGTGTCTGCGGGCAACATCACCCTTGGGCTGAGAGCTCTCCCTGTACCACAGCTGATTGTGGGGAGTGGGATAGTGAGAGACCAAAGCTGTGTCCCATCCGGGCTCCGTGTCCCGTGGTGAGCCCAGGGACCAGAGCTGGCAGCGTCACTGTGGGAGCCACAGGCTCCTGCCGGGCTGGGGCTTGCTCAGCCACGCCATGGGTGCCTTTGTTTGGGGAAAAAAAAGATGAATTTTGGAATATGTTCATCTCTCGTTCTCTGCACTTAGTTGTTGTCAGCATTAATATGCCATTAACACATGCTCATTAGGAGGAGAACGATTGTACCCTGCAGAGTATGGGGGAAACCTTCATTAGGCACTAACATATTGAACTGAGCTGCAAACTTCACTTGGGAAAACTGGGGAATGTTCTGCTCAGCATCAGGTTTCCCTAATTTCTCCTTTTGGTCTGATGAAAGCACCTCATCTTCTGGCATGGACCTTTGGCTACAGCTGGGGAGGTTGTGCAGGTGAGCCTGGGCTTAGCCCGGGCTCAGGGTCCAGCGCTGAAATCCTTGTGGGACCTCAAATCCATCTTCCCCCAGACCTAGGACTTCCTCATCTGCGCTTATGTTGCCATGCAGAGAGGACACGAGCCCGTGTCCCCCCTCCAAGGGCCCTGTTGGCTCTTGGGCCTTAATGAGATGAATTCTTCACAGAGCTGGGAGATGCTCGGGGAACAGATTTGTTGAGAAAGGAGGTGTCATTTCTACATCCTCGCCTTTCACACTGTAACGACGTTTTAAGCGTTCATCTGGCCTTGCTGCCTCCAGTCTGAAGCCATAACCTGCCATGTGTGACAGGGCAATTGCTCGCCCTGGTAATGATTACAGCGGAGCCCGGCGTCGTTCCCTTGTTTGCTCGGCGCGTGGCAGCTCAAGGCATGAGCGTGGTGCTCTCTTAAAGTCAATCAATAAGAATAATTGCAAGTTCAGGTGGGGGTGAGGGAGGAGGCAGCCGTAGCAGACAAATATTTGCCGGTTAAGACCCTGTTTACGTGCAGATGCCTCTGTGATAGGTGACAAGGGACGGACAATAAGGACCATATGTGGTGTTTAGTCAGAATTTATTCTAAATGGAGTGATTTCATAGATTTCCACAGAGCTGGCAGCTGTCCTCTGTATTAGAAGTGAACGTCCTACCTCCGTCCCTGCCCCGCTGCCCTCTCTGCCCTGGGGTTTTGCAGGATTTTTCAGCGTGGGCGCGGTGTGGGCCCATCCCCTCTGTGTAGGTATAGCCAGAGGGAATCCCATGGATCAGTTTTCACCAATAAACCTCAGCAAAGCCAAAATGACATTTGCCTGGCCTGTTGTTATGAAGGCAAATGACAGCATAGCCCTGTCAGGAGCACGGGAAGGTCCAGGGGGAGGTGGCTCCTTCTGAAGGAGGAGCAGGGCTGGGCTGAGCAGTGCCTGCTGCCCTCAGGACAGTCACTGATGGCAGGGCTGTGCTGGGGCTGCAGCTCCTTGTCGAGAGACCCAAACTGCAAGCTGGAGGGCTTCTTCCTGCAAAGATGAAGACAGAGAGGGCTGGGACTGTCCACCCCAAGCTCACGTTGCCTCTGGTGATCTAACTCCCCTTTTGTCATTGATCCTGAACCTAATGGATGTATGCCAAAACCGGAGAGGTGATCCATGATCCTCTGTCCTTGACAGGGAGGGAAATGAGGTGGTGAGGTGAGGTACCAACATGTGACAGGTTGGAAGCTTTTTGATGTCTACCAGTGCCTCTGCTAGAGAGCCATCTCCTGTGGTGGCCAGCTGGCCACTCCAGCAGTCGAGGAGGCAGGTTGGTGACTGTCCTAGCATAGCCCAGCTCATGGTTATTTCTCCTCGGAGCTCCCAGACGTCTCCTGCTCATCCTGCCATGCCGTCTGCAGGCAGAGCAGCCACGGGCTCCCATCTAATCACATCTCTCCATGCTGGAAGGAGATGTGGCTGTGTCCGTTCGCTGGATGCTGTGTGACTCATGTAATCACCATGCGAAATGCATCATTCATAAACTGTTTAGTGCGACCTTTTGTACAGTAGCACTAATTATTATTATCACAGAAGCCCAGTAAACTAGACTAGTAATTATCAGGGATTTATTTGAATGGACAGCTAAGCTATTCTTGGCAAGTTAGTCAAAGCAGTTGTCATGACAGCCACACAAATGTGTCTTATGAATTGGGTTAATTAGGGTAATTAATAACTGTTGTTTTGCCCTTTTTAACAAGGTATTGCTGAGACACTATCAAAAAATAGCAATTGTACCTAACAGAAATAGTCTTCTAGCAGCAACCTTCACATCACAAAATAAAAGTAGTAAATACCTGTTGGGTTGTTGTTTCACAAAGAAATGTGTCATCCAACCTTCTCTTTGAGAAAAAGTAAGGGGTTAGAGGCTCTGTTGTAATTTTTCTGCTGTGCTTCCCCTCCTGGGCCGTATTACCAAGAGATCGATCATCATCCTCATTGATGTTATCATTATTTATTGTGGTGCTGTGCTGCACCGAGCTGTTGTCGTGGAGAGGTCTCTGCCTTGCCCGGCTCTGTGCGAGTGCTGAGGGCGGCCCCAAGGTGCTCCTGTCAATCAGAGCAGGCTCCACAAGGACTTAAAGCCAATTTTAAAGTTGTGACCATAAATTATAGCTGTTTTGCTGATGCATCGTCACCATCGTCATCAGGACAGCAGGTGCCAAACCTCCGCGTCCTCGCTCAGCAGAGCATCTGCTTCTTCTGAAAGGAGGGTTTTGCTGAATAAATGGGTTTGGTTTTCACAGAATCATTGAAGATCCTGAGTTGAAAGGGACCCATGAGGATCATGGAGTCCAACTCCTGGCTCTCTCCAAAAACAAAACCATGATTGTCGTGGTTGTTGCTGATACTGAGCGATGGTGGTAGCTAAAGCTCTTAATTAACCAAATAGCACCAAAAAGCCTCGAAAGGAAAAAACCCATAGTCCCCATCTCAGGGAGCACCCTGGGCACCCTTGGCAGCCTCGTGGCAGGTTGCAGCATGTGCTGGTGGTGGTCCTGCCCCACACCAGTGGGCTGGGTGCTTTTCAGCACAGAGCACTGTCTCCCCAAGGACTGCAAGACTTGATGCTGATTATTAAAAATGACCCAAGATTATGGATGCAACTGAGGAATATTACGTAAGTTTTGTAGAAAAGTGACCTGAATAGATGAGTGAAGGCTCTGGCTGGTTCTCCAGCTGCACTGAGCTCTGTCTATTTATATCACCTCTGGGCTTTCGAAGCCCTCTTTTAACTAAAGCTCATTTGATAATGCATGTCTTTTAAAAAGAAAATAACAATAACAAAAAAAAAAGGGGGAATAAAAAAAGAAAGAAGGAAAGGGGGAAAAAAAACCCTAAAGAAAAACACCTCTATGGAGAAGGTAGGGTTTTAATGAAGAAATATTTTATACTATTCTCCTACAACCTTAGGGCTAATAGCCTGGAACTGGTACTTTGGCTCCTTAAAAAGCCCAACAAGACAAGCCAATTACGGCCTCTGAAACATTTTTATTTTTAGTTCCTTGTAATAGCAATTTATCCTCGGCTATGGTACATTAACTGGAAGGAACAAGAAGTAGTAAGGTTTTGGCATCTTTGTAATAACCAAGGGGCTGTGTTTACCAGGCTGTTAATAATGTGGGGTGGCTGTGGGCAGGGGAGAGGGCAGCGTGGGGATGGAGAAGGGCATCCCACTAGTGCCAGGCAGAGATCACCTAATGTGGTGAGCACTTTATTGTCATTCATTTCCCTGCAGTTTGCTCTGGGAGAACATAAGCTCCTGTTAGCTTGAATTCCTCAGTTTCCTGGTGCCCCAGAGCTGGTAGCACAGCTCAGAGGGGAGCAAGGGCTGTGCAGAGGGTGCTGCTGTGTCCCCAAGGATGCTGGCACCTTTGGGAGGCAGTGTGTTCTGAGAGGGGCTGAGCGGAGCGGAGCAGAGCAGAGTCAGGCTTCACATCCCCTCACCACGCAGGGTGAGACAGCGCTGGCAGTGGGAGGAAAGCCTGTCCTGCTCAGATTTGCTGCCAGTCTCATGGCTGCAGGATAATTTTGTGGGCTGGAGAGCTGTGTTTTCCTGCCTGAGTAGGGAAAAAAAAAATTAAGGGAAAACTGGTTTTGATAAAGAGTTTTGTTGTGAGCGAAATCCCCTCGAGGCTTCAAGTGGGAGCTGCCTGAGGCTATCCTGATTGCAAGCCTTTCCATGCAATTCCAGATAAACAATGTGAATGATAATACCATGAGCATGCAGGACAGTGTTTGTCTTGGTTTGATTATCTGCCGCTGCGGGGGGACTTCAGCTGAAGCCAGGCAGGAGCTGCTGGAGCCGAGTTCCACTCCAGAGCTGGGTGTGGATGCCCGTGAATGTGTGCCAGGGCACGTGTGGGACCAGGTGAAGCTGTGGTAGGAGGCAGGTGGGGAAGCTCTGTCTGCTTGCCCAAAAATCAGAAGAAATGGGCAAGGTTTTGCCCTGGAAAATGGGACAGGGCCAAGGTCCCTCCTGTGCCCCCTGAGTGCCCCAGGGCTTGTGTGTGCTCAGGGATGCAGCCTGGGCATCCCACCGTGCCTCTGTGCCGAGCTGGCAGCAGCATCTCACGCCTTCCCTATTTATAACTCAGCTGCAACCATTTTTGGGTTTCGTTTTTTTTTTTCCCCTTTTTCTTTTTGCAGTGACAAATCTGCGATTTCTCCTGTTCCCTACAGAGCGCACTGGTCTGACCTGCCACTCCAGAAGGTGAATGACAGGGAGTTTTATTTAGTCCTAGAGATGGGAACATTTGAAAAAAAAGGTTCTTCTGTTGTATTTGTTTTCATTCCTAATGGCAGGAGGCAGGGAAAGGACAGTTCTGAAAGGTTTTTTAACAAATCTCTAAGTCATGCCCCATCACCCTGGGGCTGCTGATTAGATCCAGATTGTTTCTTGGACTGCTTAGGGAGGGGTGCAGTCTGTGCTGGGAGCTGCACTCGTGGATCCATTACACATTCTGGGTGTGATGTGTGAAAGTGCCGGGTGCAGGTGATGGGAAAACATCCTTTAATTGGGTTCATTGGCTATTATATTCCCACAGGGAGTTTTCCTTGGCATATCGAGGCAGGACCCCTGTGCAGAAGGCAAGCTCAGCCCCCTGCCCATGAGTGGGCACACGGGAGGGAGGCATTGCCCCTGCTGCCCCCAAATCCCTCCTGTCCCATGCAGGGGGGAAGCACTGGGGGGCTGCCAGAGCTGCACCAGCCTCCTGGCCGCTCTTGGTCCATGTGAGAACGTGTCTGTATGCTCTCCCTAGAAAGCCTGCCCCACTTCTGGGTCAGTACTTTGCATTTCAGTAGCTTTTGATGGGTGGTGCCAAGCAGGTATGTGCAGTGATGGTTCCAGTGGAGGGGCCCCTGTGCCGTGTTCCCAAAAAGCTTTGGGGTTATCCATACCATGTGAATGTAACGCAGGTTTTTTAGGATTGCATTTCTGCTCTTCATAACCTACTGCAGGTTTCTGATCTGTTGACAAATCCAACCAGGTGACACAATTTGTGGCTTTGTGGGGTGCAGTTTAGGCTTTGTTGTCTGTTGCTGCTCCTGGATTCAATCTGGGTTTTTAATGCTATACCTTTTTTCAAAATCACATCTCAGCAGCAACTTTTCTCTTGCCTCTGATCCACTTTCAAACAAAAAATGGCAAAGCCTGTATTTATTTGGGGAGGGGACAGGAGTTCAGTGTGGATTAGTGGGATGCTTGCACTGTAATAACAGTCTGGCTTGATACTTCTGCTTAGTCTGATGAGAGGAGTGATGCTAAAGGATGAACTCTCCCAGTGATTTCTCTGCAACGCTTTTTATTTCATCAAGAGAAAATGGAGGCTGGACTCAGTTATTTCAGTGTTAATGATGTCCATCAGAACAAAATGCCCTTTATTTAAGCTGCAGTAGTAATTAGAGGCTTGGTGGTGTTAAGTAGCCATAGAGTCTGGCTCTGAGGAATGTTCATTGTACCTCATTAAATTTGGAATTACTACTTAAAAGGCCAGATATAAATATTCTGTTTATATTTCAGGGATAGTAAATCTTAAATGGATGCTGTGTTTGCACATCCTCGTCTCTGCTCGTTCCTGCTGAAGCGAGCGAGGCACTGCTCCAGTAGGCTTAGGCAGCAGTCAGTGTCTGCAAAACAGCCTAACCCCAAACCCAACCCTGGTTTCATTGATCAAGCACAGGAAAATGATCTGCTGTATTACATCTAATTATAAAACATCAATATCAGATGCTAAATGCACTTGCTCTTTCAGAGATGCTGTGTTGGTAGTTCACAGTTCGCAGTCTCCTGTAGGAGAAGCTTTGTCAGTGAGCTGGGTGTGGGGAGGTGGCTGCAGAGGGACCTGCCAGAGGTCAGGTCCTTTCAGCTCTTCCAGGTGACTGGCTCTTAAATACTCTTTGAGACCTGAATTGCTTCATGTTTTCCTTCTGTCTTGCCCGGGGCTGTTGACAAAGGTGTATCCTCTGCCCCCTCCCTTGGCTCGTGCTCCAGTGCCCACGGAGTGGCTGGAGCTGCTGATGGACGCCAGTGGCCAGATGGGCCCTTACCAAAGGCCCTGTGGGGGTCTCAGAGCCACATCCCTGCTTGGCTGTCAGGGGAGAGGGTGGTGGCTTCCTTGGTGTGGCATGGGCATTGCTCTCCCTGCTGTGTCTGTCAGCGTTTGCTGAGTTCCCCCAGTACCTCCGGTAGCTATTTGGGTGGAGTTTGCACTGGTGTTTAACCCAAAGCCTGGGGCTGCTGCTGCTCTGAAACCCCTGACACCCATGGTGCCAGGAGGTGCTGTACAGGAGGGTCAGGAGCTGGGAAACAGGGATCTGTTTGGGGTCTCCCCAGCAGTGCTGCTCTCAAATGACACCCATGGAGCCAGGAGGTGCTGTACAGGAGGGTCAGGAGCTGGGAAATAAGGATCTGTTTGGGGTCTCCCCAGCGGTGCTGCTGGCAGCCTTGCACGGCTGCGGATGTCACAGGTGCCGTCGGTGCTGGAGCGGAGCTGGTGGTGAGCAGGGAGAGGAGGAGGAGGAGCAGAGCTCCTCAAGCAGGTCAGGCACTTCACCTGGTCATGGGTGCTGGCCCCTGACCCGCACTCTGGGCCAGCAGTGGCCTCGTCAATGGCTGTAGCACGGGGCTAATTAAGTGCCATCACACGCATCGAGGGAAAATCTCTCCTGATGTCCTTTGTGATGTGCTCCCAGCCCGGAGCTGGATCTGATGAGTCTCCTGCCGGTGTGCAGAGGGAGGCCAGCCGTGGTGCTGGGTGTGAGAGCATCAGCAGCAGCTTGGCTGTTCCTCTCGGGCTGTGGGGCTCGATTCTGGTGTTCCATGGGGTTTCCTACTGCGCCTGCTCCCGGCGGGAAGGAGTCTCAGACTGCTTCGTTATTTCCCATGGGCTGAATAAGCAGCTTGCTAAATGATAATGACTTTCCCTCATTGCTGATGCATACTTCATTTGACCTGGTCCCTACTTTGAAATTTTCACTGTTGCCCAAGTGCAGCTGGAGCGTTCTTATTTAATTTGCATGAATTCGGTATCACCCACAATATAATTCAAACCGTAAGAATTAGATGCTGGTGAGATCTCCTAATAGGCAGCATCAGTTCTGTTGCAGATGCTGGAGCCTGTCATTCAGTGGCCCATGGAGAACAGGACTGAGGATACAGAAGGACCAGGAGAAGCGGCCTTACAAGCCCTACCCTTCCCACCAGGGAGGCCCAGTGGATTTTTGGGAACAATTTTGCCATTTCTGTGGTCCCCAATGATGCCTGCAGCACAGAGGGAAAGTCAGGAGCCTGGTGCTCCGGGTGGAGACGTGCAGCTTGATGCAGAGGATGAGGAGCTGTCTCATGTTTCTGGAGGATTTTGTGAAACCCAAAAGGAGAGATGCACATTGCAGCCTTGGAGAAAGGTCCCCTTTGTTTTTTAATAATAAAGGGTGACATGCAAGCTTTATTAACAAGGCACGTAGGGGGAAAAAAGGCTCAAGGGATAACCCTGAAAAAGTGGCGCTAAATGTGTCATTTTTATGAAGCTGATTTTGTGAAGGGTCCCTACATGCTTTGGCAGGAGGTTGCAGCAGGTTTACAGTAATTTGTGGAAAGACAGAAATGTTTTCACCCTGAAGTGAGAAGAAGGGCAAAAAACCCTGCGTGGAGATGCTTTAGAGTCTTCTTCCGAGGCAGAGGCTGGCGATGGATGGATACCTGTCACTTCAGCTCGGGAGAGATGGGCCCAGCTCCGAACAGCCAGGGACTTTGCTGGGGGCTGATGTGTGCACTGAGGAAACAAACCCTTTATCAAGAGCCTGGATCCACATTTACTGGAGAAAGCTGGATTTTCACCTCTGCGGAGCTTGGTTTGAACAAAATCCCGCATTTGAAATAGCTGGAAAGAGTGGAGAGTGATGAAGAGCCAGATGCCAGGCATCTGCCCCGAGGTGAGCAGGCTACGGGGACATGGCTGTGCTGCTCCCAGCCTGCTGGCATGGCCCAGGACACATCCCTCCCACATCCCCTGGGGGCTGACCCCAGCCTGCATCCTCTGTTTCCCCAGCAGTCTGCAGTGCTGGTGGTGCCCGGAGCTGCTGCAGCCCGCTGACCTTTCTGCTGGCACTTGCATTAGCTCCTCTTAAACTGCCTTTGGATCCTCCTGGGTTTATTTCTGTTTCTAAGGCAGAGAGTGAGCAGTCGTTAGAGCAGTGCCCTGTTGCTAACAGACCTTCTGCTGTCGGGGAAGTCACCCCATCGATAGCCAGGTCAAGAAGAGTTGTACTGACGTTCGTGCATCCTTTTTTTTCTTTATTTAATGGAATTGGCAGTCCTCAACCAAAAGCAACCGCTAGGGGAAAAAAAAAAAAGTTTAATAGTTCCCTCCTGATTGCTCGACTCGGAGTGTGTCTGTTGTTATATTTATATTTGTGTTGCTAAGGCAGCTGTTGAAAGCATTTTTCAAATTAGGCACTGGTAAGTTGTATGCCGAGCCAGGGCTCTTTTTGATGGCATTGACACCAACACATCTGCATCTGGAAAGCAAATCTCGAGCCCAGAGGACTGCAGGGTTTGTCTCCTCCAGGAGAAGTGCAGGCTAAGGCTACAGACTTTATGCAAGGTATTGTTCAGCGTTTCCCAATGTCTGGAATGTATTGTTTGTTCATGGCACAGAGGCTGTGGGGCTGATCATGACGAGTGTGAGCATCCGTTCTTTGTGTTGCAACGAGCAGGAGATAAGAGCTGGCAGCATGCTTGGGAGGTCCTTGCTGTGTCTGGCTCTGAACGTGGAAAGGAGAGGCTGGACTTAGGGCTGGGCTCTCCTTTGATTTCTACAGGCGCGATGCTGATTAATGAGAAAGTGACAGTTCGTTTGCTTTTGCCAAAATAATGAAGAAGATGAGGGCCAGCCTCTCAGTGATGCACTTGACGAAGAGCACACTTTCATCGGTGCCAGCCAGCCTTACCTTTTCCCTCTTTTTTGTGCTTTGACTTTGTTCTTTGGGTCTCATTAAGAGAGGGAGCGGATCCTTCCCCAATTAAAGTGTTGGCGTGTCGAAGACACTCTGCTTTCCCATCATCTTGCCTCTGTTTGTAAGTGATTGCGCCTTGCAGAATGAACTAGAATTAAATCAAGTGAACTTTGATTGAATAATGCAAGCTGTAAAGCAGCCCTTCTCCATGAAAAATCTCATTTCTTTTTTATTTTTCTGTTTTGGTCCCTAGTCTGCATGGAGATAACCTTGACAGATAATCCCATGGCACAGTAAAGAAGGCTGGAGGGAGTGTGCCAGTGGGGAAGGATGGGCAGCCCACCCTCCTGCCAGTGTGGGCAGCACAGGCAGGAGAAGGATTTCTCATCCTTGTGGCTGTGTCACTCCTTGTTTTGTCTGAAGTCTGGAAGTAATTATCATTACTTGTGCTGTGTCCAGTGGTGGGGGAATTCGAAGCCTGGGAACGGATGCTGTGTCCAGCCCCTCAGGAACTCTCTTGTTCCATGTGGATGTGGGGGTTTCATCAGTGGCGTGGTGCAGCGCACCCTGAGGAGGGGAGAAACACATGGAGCAGGGAATACACAGGAAGGATGTTACTCCAGTCCATCAAACATAAATCATGGGGAATTTGCTCATTGGTGAATGAGTTGAGCCAGGAGATGGTCTTTGGTTTGAAATCAATAGCAGAGCTCTCAGTGATGTTGAGGAGGATTTAGTGCCAGGTTTGCTGGCAGCACGTGTGGCGTCTCCTCAGCCTGTGGGACTTTGGTGGCAGTGGTCATTCTTTCCCTGTGGATGACCTTGGGTATTCCTTGGTCCCTGAAGCCTGGGCGATGCAGTGTCCATGCTCTGAGTGCTTTAAAGCTCTCCAGTGTACCTGTCTGTATTGAAATGTGCTGTCTGCATCCTCTCACCCAGCTGGTCCTCTCCTCGTTTCCCCAGGGCTGAGCTGTGCACACGTAGGGATGGAGATGATGAGGATGGTGGTGGGTGCAGGCGGTTTCCCTGCTGCTGGGCATGGTGGTGGGGCTGGGAATGCAGGATAGAGCCAGCTGAGGCTCTGGGCTTGTGGGAGCTGTTCCCACGTGTGGCAGTGCTGGGTGATAGAGGAGGCTCCCCACTGTGCACGGGATCCCTTCTGCCCTCCATTGCTTGGCTGTTCTCAGCTCCTTTGTGGGGCTGGGGTCTGCTGTGAGCCTGCTGGGGGGAATGCTGTGGGGTGGCACCCACCCACTTGGGATGGCAGCACGAGGACTGACGGATAATCGGATATTTTCTGGGGTATTTAGGTGCTTGGGTACCACATGCTTTGAAAATGCACGTGTCTGTTTGCTCCTGAGCTCTGAGCATTGAAGTCGTCCGGCAGGACCGCGGATGCAGGAACTGCAGGGACCAGTAGTTTGTGCAGTAAATCTCCTGCGTGGCTCTCCAGCAGTAATTACTGTGTGAAAGTAATAACCGAGCTGTGCTGAGTGCTAGGCCAACTCCCCCGGCTCGCTGCTGCTCGCATGTTTCTCTCTGGGAGGTTCCTGTTTGGTAAATTAGATATTGTGCTGTATTTCAGAAAAGGTTACACTTAACCAACGTTGCCTCTGCTTTATTATCTTGGCAGAGCCGTGTAACCTCTGCTGGGGTACGATTGGATTTCACATTCGGCTCTGCTGCAGTGGCCCCACTCCCTGCATCCTGCCATTGTGATTACGTTAGCAGCAGACTCTGCTTTCCTTTATTTATTGAGACATTAAAGATGCATGCATTTATTTTTACCATGTTCATAATTGCCATAAAAACAGGCCATAGCATCCCAGAGCTGCTCTTTGGGAAGGAGAACAACTGCAGGGCTGGGGCGAGGAGGAGTGTGGCAGAGAGAAGGCAGGACTCTGGGGTGGGGCAGGTGGGTGTCCCCATTTCCATCCTGGGAGGATGCTGCTGTTGTCCTCGAGGAAGGGAAGCAGAGCAAGGACTGCTCCTTCTGCTGCCCAGGAGGCAAGGAGAACCTCCAGGGCCAGGGGTGGTGCTGGTGGGAGCCAGGGGTGGGAGCTCCGCTGGGATCCCTGCAGGTCTGGGGCGGCTTAGGGTGGATGGGAAGGTGGACTGGGACACCTGAATCGTGCAAGGTCCTGCATCCTCAGGAGTCCCTGAAGCACAGGAAGGATCCTGGCCAGGCTGTGCAGATCCCACCATGTTCCACCGCTGTGGTTCACCGGGCACTTCCCATCGCATCCTGCCGTGCCCCTGCTGCTGCATCCTGGGGCACAGCTCCCACCACGTGCCCCCAGTGGGACCTCCGTGGTCTCGGGGCTTTCCCCCTGCTCTCTCCCCTACCTTCTGGTTGCTTTTCTTTGGTTCCTTACCTTCTGCCAGCCGCAGAACCCCCGGGCTGTGTAATCTGAGGTTAAAAGATGGCGTTTCAATTGCAGAGTGAGTCAGTGGGTTTTGCTTGCAAATAACAACTCCTTTGACTTTTCCCCTCTTCTTTTACTCCCCTCCAACTTTTAAGCATGTCACCCATTGTTTGCTTTTTTATTAATAACAGAGCCCACTGTCTCTGCAAATGAAATGATGTAAAACAAAGAAAAGTGCCCACATTTAATTCTCTGGCAGGGGATTACCTTGCTGGCATTTACATATCTGTGCCATAAATATTTTAACATGTTAATTATACACTAATAAGAAAAATACCTTTTGAACTTTCAGTCAAATTGACACACACAGAACTGAGTCCATCAGGGAATTAAAAGCAATTAGTTTTGTAACAGAGCATAGTCACATTGTTTCTTCTCTGCAAATTGTTCTGTGGTCACCAGCCAGCTTCTTTTTTGGTGAAAGTTGATGGAAAGACTGACAGGAGCTGGAGTTTTCCATGCCTGGCTCTGTCCTGCTCATGGGTACCTGTCCCATCGTGGGATGCTCCTTGCCTCTTGCAGGGTTTCATCCTGGCCCTGCAAACCTGACTCTTCCCAGTCATGGAGAAATCAGACTTGTAACCATCTCCGTTTTCTTTTCCTCCTTCCAGACTGAAAACTACTCCTTTGATTCCAACTACGTGAACAGCAGAGCTCATTTAATAAAAAGGTACGTAGGCTTGCTTGAAGGGCTTGGCTTTGCCCTGCCAAATCCCAAGGGTTTAATGTTCTTCCACACTGCGTTATATACTACTTGCTTATTTTAATATGCAAAACTTTTCAAGAGTAATAATTTGATTTTAAAACAGTACTTACTTCCCATTAAGTCCCATTGCTCACAGTTTGCAATAAAGGAAAGTCTTTTTTTTCCTTCTCTTTGGCTTTTTCATGCTGGAAAGGTGCAGTAAGTGAGGTAGAGTGCTGTTACCCTGACAACTTTCGAATTCGGAGAGTTTATTCCATTTGAATGCACAGGAATAAAAGGATAGATTTGGGTGGTGAGATCTCCCTGCCATGTGAGGCGGGGAAAATTAAAATAAAAACCAAGTTGTTTGGGGGCAGGTAGCTGGGTTGGATGCAGCTCACTGTTCTAGCTCACTGTTTTAGTTTGAATACCGAGGCACAGAGCACTTTGCTAGGCTGATTTCTTCCGTGGGCAAAACGGAAACAATCAGTTCGACTGCAGCCTGGCAGCTACCCTGGGGGGAACTGAACCCTTTGGGTGAAATACCACTGTCCTCAGAGCCTAGCAGTGGTGAGGGGATGTCTCTGGGAGTTTCATGCCAGGGTTACCCAGCTGAACCCCACTGGGCTGTGCTCGCCCCAGGGGCCAGGCTTGCTGCTGGCTGCCGGGACAGGCAGTGACACAGCACGGACAGTACTGCACACCAGGAGCTGCAGGGCTGCAGGGCCAGCTCCATTTGCACGATCAGGGTGCAGGACAGGGCCAGCAGCTCCTTGCCCACCTGCCCTCTGTCCCCAGGGCCCGGCCGAGGTGTGTGGGGGGCAAACCGTGCCCGTGCCCGGTGGGGCTGCGCCGTGGCTCTGCAGAAGTCATCACCGAACCAAGGGTTTCGCAGAGAGCGGAAGCCAGCCCTGAACTGCTGAGATCTGATCTGAGCAGTAAAAATATCCAATTATCTGCCTGGCTGAGATCCCGTTTGTTTACATCCTACAAGCCCGAGCAGTGAGGGAGCTGCGAGCGCATTGTTTGAGCGGTGTGGGTTCAGCCAGAGAAGGGCAGGAGGATTTGCCTGCGTGGCTCGTGGTGTTTAACGATGCTAATGTGACTGTGAGAGCTGGCTGGCCTGTGCCACTCTGCTCCTCGCCAGAGGTCTTCAGGCACGCTGAAAAAAACCCAAATCTATTAATCTTTCCTCGTTCACACCTAAGATAAAGGCAAACAGCGCTCCTGCCTGCCGCAGCGGGGCTTACTCCGAGGCTGTCTTGTTTGGGAAATGCTGCTGCCGCCGGTTCCCCCAGACCTGCCCATCCTTTAGAGAAGTGTCAGCCGTGGAAGCATGTCGTGTGGCTGCTGCATTACGGTCTGGCTCGCTGCAGGGAAGATAAATGCCTTGTAACATGGGTTGCCTGCGCATTATGAACAGCAGCTCCGTGTAGGACAGTGGTTCCCCTTGCTTTCTACCTTTGTCTTGTATCTTAAGTACAACGGGTGCCAGGAGTGCTGTGCAGACATCTGAGAACAAAAAACATTTTCTGTAACATACTCTGGCATCATTTGCATCATTTGCCTTTATGAAGATGTTGTAGCTCTACTATCTTTGGTGAGTGAATCTTCTCAAATCCAGCACTTAATTAATCTATTTGTACTTTTCCTGTGTTGTCTGCCTGCCTCTCTTGCTCATCCACACTCAGGCAAATGAATTGTAGATTTGTAGTGCTTTCTTAACTTAAAAATCTTTGATGTCACCTGGAATCAAAGTCAGTGGCTTCAACAGGGACATCTTTATTTAAAAGGTAATGTTTGAAGGTTTACCAATTTATATGTATTTCAGAGCTCCCCCCTCGTGTGCTTTTGCAGAGCATCAGATGGTAGGTGGTCTGCTTGGTTTCCGTGGAGACACAAAAGGGCTTTTCAAAGTAATGAAAATCTCCAGCTCTTTGGGGCTTTGAAGCCCAGGCCGCGTCTTTCACTGACGTTTCACATCAGATCAGCCAGTGAGAAAGTTTGGAGAAGTGGGTGCAGGTGGATCCTCCCAGTGAGTGCAGTTGTCCCATGCTGAGGCTGGGTGGGGAAGGAGCACGGGGTGGGTGTCCCCAGGGACACCCTGATGGCTGTGCCACCTGGGGCAGGTGCGTCTCAAGGTGTCCCTGCCGCTCGCAGCAGCCTGGTCCTGGGGCATGGCGCCTCTCAGGGTGTTGGGGAGTAGCAGAGGGGTCCCAAAGGCACCCAGAAATGCAGCTCTTCACAGAATCGCTGAATGGTTTGGGTTGGAAGGGACCTTAAAGATCACCCGGTTCCAACCCCCTGCCATGGGGACACCTTCCACGATTCCAGGTTGCTCCAAGCCCTGTCCATCCTGGCCTGGAACACTTCCAGGGATGGGGTAACCATAGCTTCTCAGGGCACTCTGTGCCAGGTCTTCTCCACCCTTACAGGGAGGAATTTCTTTCTAATATCTAAATCTCATCTCTCATCTTTCAGTTGAAAACCATTCCCCCTTGTCCTATCGTTGCCTGTCTGTGTAAAAAGCTACACTCTCTCTTTTTTGTGTCCTATCACTATTTGCCCATGTAAAAAGTTACTCCTTTTTATAAGCCTCCTTTAGGAACTGGAAGGGGCTCTGAGGGCTTCCCAGAGCTTTGTCCAGGATGAACAGTGCCAGCTCTCTCAGTCTGTCTTCATAGGAGCTGTCCTTCTTCCACCCCTCTGGCCTGGGGGCTGCCAGAGCTTCCATGGGGTGTTGGAGCTGCTCAGCCCTTTGGGGGAAATCTGAGAGCAGCTCAGTCCTTGGGTCCTCCCAGCAGTGGCTGTGCTTGCAGGGGCTGTCAAGGATGTTTGACTGCGTGTCGGATTTCCTTAAAGCTGCATGAACTTGGACCCAGAATCACTGGTTTATTTTTAAAAATAAGAATGCATCATCATGATTAAAAGAAATTCCTGTTTCTGGGAAGACTTTTGTTTTTAAGCTTTAACTGATTAGGATTTGGCTTATAACCTAAAAAAATGGGGTTTAGATCTTGTGCAACTCCAGTATGAGGTGGTACGGCTTGAGAGAGCCAAGTTGTCGAAAGAGCTCATTTAATGTACATTTTTAAAATTCTATTTCAAATCCCGCTTCACTGGGAGCTTCCCTAAGACCCACGGCAGCCTGACTACCCACAGGCTGACACCCCTCCCGTGGGCAGGAGCAGCCTACAGGGTGGTGCAGGCTGGATGCTGTGTTTTGGGGTGCAGAGGTGCCAAGCAAGGCTGTTCACACCTCCTGCCCCAGCTCTCCATGGCCGTGGAGGGCAGGGACCCCCCAGCCCCGCAGGTCTCTCTGCAGTGCCACAGAATGCCAGGGGCCACCTCGTCCCACCCAGTAAGTGACAGCTGTTTTTCCCCAGCAGCTCCACGTTCAAGGACTTGGAGGGGAACAGTCTGAAGGACAGTGGCCACGAGGAGAGTGACCAGACGGACAGCGAGCATGACGTGCAGCGGGGCCTCTACTGCGACACGGCCGTCAACGATGTGCTGAACACCAGCGTCCCCTCCATGGGGTCCCAGGGCCCCGAGCAAGGTGAGCTGTGCCCTGGGGTGGTGCCCACTGCCCCCCACACTCCCCAGCTGGGGCCTCTGGTGCTGCCCGGGTGGGTGTGCAGCGAGGGTGCTTAGTGCTTGCTGGGGTTAATGCTGTATGTCGTCAGAGCGCTGGGTAGATAAAAATTCATCTTCACGCCACGCCTGTCAGGTAAGCGAGCAGTTGGGATTATCCTCTAGTCACAGGCAGAAAACCCAAGGCCCTGAGCTTCTGCCTGGCAGTGAGTGAGCGGTGGGGTTGGGATTAGGGCAGGAATTAGAGGTGCTGTGCCCAGGGCAGGTCCCTGCCTGCGCTCCCCTCCGGAGCACCGACGGTGTGTGCCCTTCCCAGCTCCAGAGCTCGTATGCAGGCACTGTCCAGGCAACTTTTCCCAAAAGTCAGCAGAGCATGCAGGCAATTAATTAGTCAGGCATCCCATGAGGGATTAGTTCAGGCTGCTGGGTGAGGGTTTGCATCTTTTCTCCTGCACAGGTGGCAGGTTTCAGCCCTTACCGTCCCCACGTGCAGGGATGAAGTCCTGCTCTGAAATCACGCTAGTATTAGCTAGAGGAAGGAAGTCAGAGGAGTTCAGCTGAGCCCAAGTGTCGTTTGTACTTGGGCATGGATGTCGCCTTTAATGTCTGAGGGATGCAAACATCCTATGCAAACATCCTGTCTTTTTCAATTAAGAAGCCTGAGTGCAGTTTGGTGCTCTGGCGCGGGGGAGCCTCGGGGCACTTGGCTATATCTTGAGATAAGCTGTAGCTGAGGCTCGACTGGAAGCCCCACTGCTAAAAGACTTAAGGATATGAAAACAAAATGCTGTGATTATGAACTGGTCTTCAGCTGTTTAATTCAATTCATGGTAAACATCATTAAAAGCCTTTGTTTTGCTGTCATAAAAGAGTCAAACGGGGGAGAGAGAGTTCTTGCCATCTGCGCCACCGAGTGTGGGATTTTTCTGGAGAGAATCTGATCGCTGTGTTAATTCTCGGTAGAGTCTGTTAAATGGCCATAGTTAACCCTGTAAGACTCCACGAGGAGGGGAACACAGAGGTCACCTACACATTCCACGCTGCCAGCCACACTAATTGGAGAGGGATGGCATCCGCAGCGATAATGTATTTCCAGACAACCCTACTGTGGCCAAAGATGAAAAAAATTAAACATTTATATAACTGTACAGTGGCAGTTTAATTCTCCGCGGACCAGCACCGTGTCAGAGAATGCAGGCTGATAGCTATCATTTATTATTCTTCTATTACAAAGAAATGCTTTTTCATTTCGATCAGGAGAGGGTTTCCTAAGATGCATTTGTAGTAAGGGATGACTGCAGGAGTAAAAATGTTCATAATTGATTCCCATCCTGGTGAATGGTCTGAGCAACATCTGTTAATTTTTTGTCACATTTCTTCAGCAAAAAACCCAGTCTCAATGGACTGCAGATGGGGTTTTACAGGGATTACATTTCTGATAGGTCTGCGTGCTGGCTCTGATAACAATGCAAATAAGTTAAAGAGGCTGAGTTGGAGGCAGAGCTCGTTGGAGGAGTCAGGTGGAAGTAAATATGGTTCAGTCCACTGTAGTGTGAGCTCCTCACTGCATGTACAATACACCCCAAAAATCAGCTGTATTGCCAGAAGGTGACTTCTGAAGGCAACCTGTCTGTCTCCTGGTCCTGCTGTGGCCAAGGGGGTTGGTGCTGCTGGGTCTGGTTTATTTTTGGGAGGAAAGCAGCGTGCAGCTTCAGCTGGGAAGTTAGTGGTTGCTGTCACAGAAGCTGAAAAAAAGGTTAAAGAGAGTGTTGCCTGAGCTGATTTGTCAAACAGGAACTGCAGAAAATAATCAGGAAAATCAAGATGCTGAGGTGATGGTGGTAACAGTGGTTCCTATATGATTAAAGTGATGGTTTTGGCTTGGTAATTTTTACCCAGTTTTGGGGCAGAGTGGCAGGATGGGGAGGAAACACAAGAAATTCAGTGACAAGGATGTGCAGGACTGTTGGCTGACTACTGCTCCAGACACACAGTTCTTGTCTGAAGAGCAGCCTGGCAGCTCATGTACCCAGGCTTTGCTTTTGCTTGTTATCCCTGCCCAAACTGCGTCTCATGTAATCCCAGAGAAATGGGGTGGAGGGGTTGTTGTCGGAGTCCAGTTGTTGGTGGCAATAATCTCCTGTCTGGGAGCCTGGCGTGGTTCCCCCATGGCCAGTGTCTGCTGGGCTTGGACCTCAGCTGCTGACACCACATGTCCTGGGAGTGGCCAGCTCTCAGACTTTGTCCCAACAATTTGTGTGTCTTTATCTGCTCAGGGGGTAACCCAGGGTGTGCCAAGGCAGATGCTGGTTGGCAGAAATCCTTGTAGTAGAGGATGATCCCTCCGTGGTGGCTCAGGGTGGTCAGTGTGGACCTGTCTGGCCAGTCTTTGCCTACTGAGATGCTGGATTTCCTCTAGGGGGAGGTAGGCTTGGATGGGTCCAAGCACCTTTGTCTTAATCCAGTGTGTGAGCTGGCACCAGTGGTGAGTACTTGGGTGTGGAAGCCCCAGGGACCTGCTGGTGTTTTGCTTTCCTGGTGCCACTCTTGGGTGGGAGTGACACCAGCTGCCAGTCCTGCTGGCAGGAGCCCTTTCTCCTCCTTTGGAAATGACCTAGATTTCCAGAAAAATGGCAAACCATAGTGTGGAGAGTGTTGAGCTTTAGTGGGTAGCAGCAGGTCATCAGAAATACTGCCTGGAGCTCAGCCACACTGCGTATTTTGGGAGCAGGACTTCTGCCCAGTCCCTCTTTACCTCAGGATCTTAATTATTGATTATAAATTCATCTGATGAAAAGATGGCTTTAATTGCTCTAATATGTACCCAATTTGGAGTTCATTATCGCCCAGGATTGTTTTCCTTCCCTTGCTAATTGACACCAAACGGGATGCAGGGGAGGGCGGGCACTGGTGTCGTTCCACCTTCCGTGATTTCCTGGCTGCCACTTAATTGTTTGTTTATTTGTGGAGGTGTAAAGCGCTGCCGCAAGTTTGTATGTACTCTCTTCCCAACAACGTCCTCAGCTGAACTTCCAGACGGATTTGTTTGTAAGAGGGGTGTTGTTCTCAGCGGCTCTGGGATCTCAGCGATGTTTTGGGATGCTGGAGAAGTCTGCTGGAGGATGGGGCTAAATCCTGGGGTTCCCTTTGTGTCTTCACTGCAAGATGGGGTGGATTGTCTCCGTGTGCTGGTGTCACTGTGGCTCGGAGGGCAGCGCTGGGGGCAGCCCTGATGCCCAGGAGGAGCTGAGGCGCGGTGGTGCCGGGCAGGGATGCCCCTCGCCCCTGCGGAGGGTGTGGGGATGGCAGCCTTGGCAGCTTGGAAGCTGCTGGCACCTGCTCCTCCCAGCAACGCGGGGAAATCGCAGCGGGAAATGGTTCCCAGCACTGCAGGCTGTGGTGGTGGTGGTGGTTTTCCCGGGAAATGGCAGCACGGACCAGATGTTTCACAGGGTAATTGAAAATTCCATTTTATCAGAAAGCGTCTGCTGTCAGAAAGTTTTATCTTTACTTCAACAAAGGGGTTGATTAGATCCCTCAGGACCTGAATTAGCATCTTTGAGGCTAGATACTGTGTTTTGTGATTCAGGTAGCTATTCCTCCCTTGGTTTTGCTCATACTGGTACTTTTTTCTTTGAATCCCTTTGCCCTCTTCCAAATGTAGTGTTTGTGCAGGTTTGGCTTGTTTTCTTTGTGTGGATGTGCACGGGCACCTAGATCTGCTTAAATGTATTCTACTGCCGTTTTCACCTTGCCTTGAGCAAGAGCCATTCTCGTACTCTGTAAGTCATAGGAGCTCTTGCCAGCATAGAAATCAGAAAGGCAATATTTCAAATATAAGTTTTTAATGTTAGAAGCAACAGATTTCACGTTTATCTTAATTCCCTGTGCTGGCCAGTATTTTAACCATCAACTGTAGAAAGAAAATCATTGGTCCAATGAAGCAGTGATTCACTGTTTAAAATAAAAATAGAAAATATGAAAATAATATGGACACACTAATCATAAAAAAGGCAGTGTTAGAAATAGTCACCACGGCCATAAAATAGTGAAAAAGCTTTAAAATCAAAATGAGAGGGTTTTAAGCAATGTCAGTAATGGATCTCTACAGAGAATTGCTTCTAAAAGCATCACTTCCACTTTTCTGGTGCCAGATCAGCAGTAAAGGTTCACGTGAAATGTCATCTGGAAAGACCTGATCCTGCATACATTTCCACATCTGTGTAACTTTGCTCACAGGGGAGATTTAATTGTGTCTGAGTCCCATAAACTCCAGCAAGATGAAGGGTTCTTTGAATAGAAATGGGTTATATTTAAATAGTTAAGTCTTCTTTATACTATCACACAGTATAGAAATAAGATTTGGATGTAAAGGAGAAATGGGCCCATGATAGTCACTGAAACTTTTCTTGCTGGTTGCATCCCAAATTATTCAGATGTATCATCATTTAGGGGATCAGGTTTTATCTAGAATATTCCAATGGATTCTTATGCTCATCTCCATAGTATCTGGGTGTATTTCAGTTGTGAATTGAGAACATGACTAATGGTATTAACTGGAGGCAAACACAGGTATTAGAAACTGTTGATTTTTTTTAAGCTGATTTCCAGCAGTCATTCTCTACCTACAGCCCCCTTTTACTCTGCAGAAAAGCCTTTCTGTAGAGCTGCATGTACATGAAGACCTAAGTGACATATTCTGGGGCTTTGGAGGCTGCATTTCTCCTGCAGTTTCTACAAATTAATAAAAGTCCCTACTTCCTTGTATTCATACATGCAGCACAAGACATAAAGTGTAACGTTTGTATGTGAGTGACACCACATCCCTTAAGATGGATAAGTGCTGTAAGCTTTCTTTGCAGGGCAGTGTCAATTATTACAGCTCCTCTGATTTCTGTATTATCTCACGGCTCTGTGGTAGAGCAGCCTCAGTGAGCTCAGGGGTGCTCCTGCAGTGCCCAGCCTGGAGGGAGCAATCAGCTTCTCACGGTACTCTGAAAGCCCAGAGAAGGATTTTTCTGACGAGTGGGTAAGCTAGTCTTTGGGAAGAGGAGTTGATTGTCTTGTGATTCCCACACTTCTAAATGATTGCGTGTTGAGCATCTAAGTCAGCTCTGTGTGGAGGTAACTGATGCTTTTGTCCATTCTCTCTCTGTCCTCCTCAAGCTCCTGCTGGCGTTGCCTAACCAGGATTGTGGAGGGGACGATTATCTTTTGTTAGACTGATGCCTTTCCCTGGTCTTAAAATTAAAAACAAAACACAGTTTATGGGGAAAAGGGGTTTTTACCTCGGGATTTATTTCAGGATCCTTGGGTGCAGCACTTGGTCCAGGGGGAATGCCCCAAAAATGCATGCACACCTCACACTGAAATACACACAATTATAGGCCTTGCAAAATTAACATATTTATCAAAGATCNGAACATAACTGGGAGAAAGTCTCTCGTGCTCAGACTGATGAGCCTCTCTTCAGGATGACCCTCATCATTGCCAGGAGCGTGGTGCTAAGCTCCTTCTTCAGAGGGTGATGTGGACAGGCAGGACTGGACAGAGGGACAGCTGGCCCTGCCTTTGGGCTCAGCTCCGTTCAGCCTCACAGCAGAGTGGGGCAGTGGTCACTCCAGGAGGTTTGATCCGTGCATGGACGTGCTGCTTGGCACGGACAGCTCCCTCCTGCTGCTCTCCCTCAGTTTCTCAGGAACACTGAGCACAGCTTGGAGAAGTCCTTGCTGGGAGGTGATGGGGGGCAGGGGTGAGGCTGAAGTCATCTCCCTAGCAGTGAGTGAAGCCAATCCCTCTTTGCAGCAGCAGTTCTAAATAACAAACAGATGTGCAACCTCCTTTGTATAAGCAGCATTATCCTATATCCCACATTCCTGGCACCCTTCCTTCAGTTTTCAGGTTCCTTCAAAGACAGTTCCTGCAGAGTCTTCATCACTGAAGTTACTCCATTCAGGGTCATGTGAGTTATAACCTTTAGATCCTCAAGTTTTTTTCCCCCTAAGCACAGAAAACACTCACCAGATGTGAGCATCTTGGCAACTTGGAGAGGAAAATTAAAACTTGAATCCATGCCCTGTTGTTGTAGGTTTGTAATGGATGAATGATCAGCCCAGAAATTTGGAGAGTTTCTACTGTTTTATTGTACTTTTTAATGAGATTTTGTCAAATTCATTCATTGCTTACCCATATTTTTGCTGGGTCACTGGAGAGCAATTTATAGGAGATATGAAGAAGAGGCATTTCTGATTAGATAATTTCAGCTTCTATTTGTGCTTGGTTTTGTTAACTGTTCCTAAACTCCAGCCCAAGCAGAGCCTTTGCAGAGAAGATTTTTGTCTCAGGGTTCAGCTGAGGGATAGGGCAGTTCTAACCCTGGCTCTTCCAAAACACCCTTGTTCAAAACCACTACCCAATACTTGGATTTTAAGATATTTTAAGATAAATAAACAGTTCAGTCAAGCTTGCAGCTTCCTTTTGCCTTACAAACAAGTAAAAAAAGGCTCACGTGGCCTCTTTTTCCGCTTTGCCAATAACTTCTAAGGAAGCCTTTAACACTTTCCTTTTCACAGCAGTTAGGACTGGCAAAGTGGTCAAGGTAATGGCCATCAGATTTAACAGTAGGGGAGGTATATGAATAAAACCAAACCTTCTGCTAACGCAGTAAGCCAGCACTTCCCAATCTCCTCCTGTAATCAATCTACATCGTTAATGACTCTGAAAACAGACTGAACTGCTGGGGCTGGCACCGGGAAACTTGCATTACAAACTAACCATCTCTTATTAACCTTTCGGTGTTTCCTTCGCAACACTAATTAGAGCCAAATGAAACTACTGTTTGTGAAACTCTTAAGTTAAAATATAATTTTCAGAGAAAATATGGTAAACTCCAGAGCTCCTGTTTGCTTGGCCTTTCTTTTTAATTATGATGGAGGATGGCTGTTACGTGTTTAACAGAGGCTTACATGATTAATGCCGCAATGTTACTGTAATTAAAACAGCAAAAAAAGATGTGATTGGGGCCCTTATAATTTACAGACATCTCGGCATTCTGGTGGCAGAGCTGCTCCGAGTGTTGCAAAGAGGAATCATAAAAATTTATTCTAATTAAAATTGCCAGATTGACTAAACAACAGGTGACTTATGTAACTTGAGCGACTTGCGCTTGGGGTGAGAAATCATCTGAAATCAGTGAATTATACAAAGCCACCTATTATTCTGCTAAATGGGAAAGTGTGTGCTTGCCATGGCAACCCGCATCAGTTTTGCAGCCGCTGGAAAATACAGGGCCCTTTATTAAAGGAATAATCACGGCGAGCAGCGCAGGGACCCCCGGCTCTGCCTGCGGGGGCGGGCGCACGGTGGGTCTGGGGCAGGGTGGGTGCTGTGGGTGGAACCCTGCATGGATGGAACCCTGCACGGGTGGGTGGAACCCTGCTGTGGGTGGAACCCTGCATGGATGGGTGGAACCCTGCACAGGTGGAATCCTGCACGGGTGGGTGGAACCCTGCATGGGTAGGTGGAACCCTGTCTGGGTGGCTGGAACCCTGCACGGGTGGGTGGAATGCTGCACAGGTGGATGGAACCCTGCACGGGTGGGTGGAACCCTGCCTAGGTGAAACCCTGCCTAGGTAGAACCTTGCCTAGGTGGAACCCTGCCTGGGTGGGTGGAACCCTGAAAAGGTGGATGGAACCCTGCATGGGTGGGTGGAATGCTGCACAGGTGGATGGAACCCTGCACGGGTGGGTGGAACCCTGCCTAGGTGAAACCCTGCCTAGGTAGAACCTTGCCTAGGTGGAACCCTGCCTGGGTGGATGGAACCCTGCCTAGGTGGAACCCTGCCTGGGTGGAACCCTGCCTGGGTGGAACCCTGCCTAGGTAGAACCCTGCCTGGGTGGATGGAACCCTGCCTGGGTGGAACCCTGTCTGAGTGGATGGAACCCTGCCTAGGTGGAACCCTGCCTGGATGGAACCCTGTCTGAGTGGATGGAACCCTGCCTAGGTGGAACCCTGCCTGGTTGGAACCCTGCCGTGGCACCATGACACATGCCCAGGGCGTTCAGGTGTGGGCCAGCATCTCCAGCAGGGCCACCACAAGTTGGGTGCCTGTTGTTTTTCCCTCGGAAATGTGGTGTGGTTCCATTTATGTGTGTGACAACGATAAATCGTTTGGACCTCTGTTAATTAGGCTGCAGGCTGCAGAGAGCTGTAGGGCAGGGACTATGTCTCCCCTGGGTGCAGGGGAAGGAGCCCACCTGTCTCCAAAATATGGTGATATGGGTGAGTGTCTGAACTGCTGCAATTCCTGCAGAAATCTGCTGAAGGGAGACACACCACTGGGTTTGCATGTAGGTTGTTTTACTAAATGATCTATGTAATAATATATAAGTCAAAACTCTGTAATAATTGGCACCAAACAGCAAAGAGAACTTGCAGCTTTTATCTGTCTTGAGGGAAGTGCTGCCACTCAAAACTCGTGAGTGCTATATTTTATCTTTCATACGGCATATATGAATGTGAGAGTAGATATTTTTAAAATGGGTCACAGAATTATTAAGAAGTTTGGCAGCCTCTCCCCCCGGTGCACACAGGTATGCAGGGAGCTGGTGGGCTGGGGAGCAGGAGCGTGGGCTGTGCCAGGCTCTGGCTGGCTGTGTGTTGCCTTTGCGCAGTCATTTCCCCATCCATCCTGCATTTAACCCCTGTGTCTGTTTGGAAAATAAGTTCTTTATAGCAAGTGTATTATAGATCTGTGTTAGTCACGATGTGTATAATCACAGTACGCAAAATGTGGCTCCTGTTTTTGCTTGAGTATCTGTAATGGCAGTGATCAGCCTTCCCGCTCTCAGCATTAGCTCTCTTAGTGTTTTTATTTTTCAGCAGAAACCCCTTTTTGTTCCATTTTCCTTATCGCATTTTCACCCTTTTTCAAGTGTGAAGAACGACTTGGCTTTGTAACCAGCTTCATTAGCTACCAGCACGTTGTGTTTCATTACCAACATCCACAGCTGGCTGGGGGTGCTGGCACGTGGCAGCTGGGGACAGGCGGTCACTGCTGTGTCACCTCACCTTCGGGCAGTGGCAGTCACACCTGGGGCAGGGCAGTGGAGTCAGGTCGAGATAGGTTGGGCTCGAGGTCTGGGTGCCATAAACAGGGGGACATCTGGGTATGTGGAATGACTGGCTGGTGTGAAAGCAGAGCTTTATCCCCAAGAAATCCTGGGTTAGCATCAGTCCCTGCAGGAAAAGGAGTAAATTGAACCACAGGGAAAAAAAAAAAAAACAAAAAGAAAAAAAAAAAAAGATGAAAAACCCCCTCTCTGAATTGCAGCAATAGGAAATGAAAATTGCTGAGATATACTGTCATGTGGGTAGTGGTGCTACCAACCTTGTGCTGCAGTAATTACCTCTATGCATGCAATTTGTGCTCGGCTACGACTGATTTCCCACATCATCCGGTGCCCAGGCTATATTCAATCAGTCCCAGCTGGAGAAAACTCTCTTGGATCATTTGGTGAGATTTCACCACAGATGCTGCCTTGCACCCCGGGGAAGCACTGCAGAGCTGTCCTGGCACACGGCTGGAGGTGTGGGGACAGTCACGGGAGGGTCCCCCGGCCACGGGAGTGCCACGTCCTGTGGGTGCTGAAAGGCAAGGAGCTTCTGGCACTTCCTAGGGAGAAGACTTGGCTGTGCTGGGTGCGTGCTGGAGGGAGAGCAGGTTCTGTGGTTGTTCCTGCACTGTTTTATGTGAGAAATGAAAGAGTGAGGAGCGTCGGTTGGAAATTCTTTGCGAGAAGCCAAGGGAGGTGGGTGTCCTCGTCTCTTGCAAACCAAAATAGGTCGAGCACTTGATTTCCTCTGACTGCTTTGGAAGTGTCTAAACTAAAGAGATGAGGCAGAGGAGGAGCTGGTGTGAGTTCAGCACACGGCGCTGCCTCGTCTGCTCGGGCACGTTCCCAGGCAGCTGCTTCAGTAGGCGCAGGGCTCCCGAGCCAGGCGAGGAGCCTCCGGGTTTGCCCCGGGAGAGGAACTTTCTCCATTCAACTACCTGCCATCCTGGATTAGCTTGGTGAGAAGTTATAAAGGGGCAGCTCTTGTGTGGGAAGAGGAATTTGGCTAGAAACCTGAAGTTAAAACTGTGCACGGTAGTAATTCAGGAACAGTCAGAGAGACAGTGTTTTTTGGGGACAGTAGCTGCATTATTGGAGGGTCTAAATACATTTGATGAGGGTCTGGCATGCTCAGGTGTGTCCTGGAAGGATACTGTGTATATGGTGGATTTTGATTTGTTTTTTACTCTATGTGTTTACTAGTGCATCATCATCATCATCATAATCATCATTGTCATCATCATCACAACATGGTTTGTGTTGGAAGGGACCTTAAGGATCATCTACTTCCAACCCCCCTGCAATGGGCAGGGACACCTTCCACTATCCCAGGTTTCTCCAGGAGTGAGGTACCCTCAACTTCTCTGGACAGCCTGTGCCAGTGTCTCACCACCCTCACAGGGAAGAATTAATTCCTAATGTCTTACCTCAACCTGTGGGTCTAAAGCTATTCCCCCTTGCCCTATCACTCCATGCCCTTGTCAAAAGTTGGTTCCAGCTCTCCTGTAGGCCCTTTATTTGTATATTGTGCCACTGTTATTTGTGCTGCTCACCAGCACATTTCAGTGGGAGCTGTGTGTCCTGGATGTGGCAGGACACCCCTGGAGCCCCGGAATGCCGAGTGCCTGGCAGTGCTCGCCGGGTGAGTTCCATGTCCCACATCTGTTCTGACAGGCGCTGCTCCTGCAGCTGCTCTCTGGTTAGTTTTGGTCCCTCAGATGCACTGATTTGCAGACCTTTCCTGTGCAGTGCAGCCTTTCTCGATGACAGGCCGTGAAGCACATGATCACTCAGCAGCCTAAATTATTCAGGCAAATTGAATGTGTTTGGCTTGTTCCAAACTTTTGTTTCCTTTCGGTGCTGTCAGGAGCGCAGGTAGCCCTGATGCTTGTGTTGCAACTCGTTCAAGTGACAAGGAGACACAAACAGCTCAAGTATAACCCATGTTTTACCTCGTTTGTCACTTACTTCCACCTTGTTGTGCTTTCTCTGGGCACTTCTGTGCCTCATAAAAATGTTTTTCTTGCACCTATGGGTTGCTCCCCTCTGGTACACTACTGGGTTCTGGGAATTCTCTTCATCATGCAGTGGAAAAGCCCCTATAAAATCCAAGGAAAATTATGTGTCTGTTCCACAAGAAATCCTGGGTTAGCATCATTACTTCAGCAGAAGTATATTCACTCATTCAAATATTTTGACCCATTAGGCATCACAGTAGGATCCAGAAACTTCGCCTTAATGAAGACAAGTAATTAAAATTAACAGTTCTACCTGCAATTCCTTCATTGCCTGACCTCTGCTTTGTCAGTCTTCCTCCATTGTTACGAGGTGGATATGTTAAATTAATTCACTGAAAATCCACACGAGTCCTTCTTTGGGCAGCCTTGCCTTGCAGGGACCACCGAGCTATGGCAAGCAGATGGAGAGGAGATGCCTTGTCAGTGCAAACATGTCCCCTGGCTTTCTGGAGACTCCTCAGGAGCTCCTGGGTAGAGCTGAATGAATTGGCTTTCACCCTCCAAACACATGTCTGGAGATTTAGGACCTCACTCGAAGCCTTTTGAATCCAGCAGGATTCTTTCAGCTGAGACTGTTGGGCTTGAAATAGGACCCGAGAGAGATGGCATCCTCGAGGGACGTGCTCTGAACCTTGCTTGAGACATCGGTCATCGAAGCCTGTGTGCAGAAGTGAGCTGAGGGAATGGGAGATCTCTGCTGCCGAGCATCTCCCTAATTCAGTGAACAAGACAGAGCCTTGGGAGATGGAGGTTTGCCTTGGAAAATTCCAGCTGCAAATGAGATGCATGATTTTAGGAATTAGAATAATTACCCCCTGGAACGGGTTCCCAAGGGATGTGATATATTCTGTATCACTTAGACTCTTTAAATCACATTTGCATGTTTTTCGGAAAAGCGTGCCTAGTCACTCAGAGTGAAGGGCTGTGCTTGAGCAGCGCAGCGTGACGGGGCTGAGCATCCCCTGCTTCGCAAGGGAGCAGGGCAGGGACTCACCGTGGTCCTGCACGGATTAAGCTCTGCAGATCCCTGGAGCTGTGGGTTTTGGCACGTCCTCGGGAAGAGCTCACAACTGTCCCCTTGGCCGGGGCTGGCGGCTGTGCAGGAATGTGCAGAACTGAGCAAGTTCTGGGGATGATTCAGGAGCGAACTCCCCCAGCCAAAATCTGCCTTCTCCTTCCAAACACACGCAGTCCCTTCCTCTGAATCAGATGTCCCCAGGCGCTGAGCAATCCTGGCTGTATCAGTGTTTCCAGGACCTTCCCTCCCACCACTCCCTGAGTGATGAGAATATTTTTGAAGATCTCATTTCCTGGCCTTTCCCTTTCATCTCTCAAAACAGCAAGTAAATGAACAGCCCTTTAGTTTTTAGTTACTGCTCTGCACCCAGTGAGCGATCAGAGCCTGTTGACAATGACTTTTCTCTTTTCCGTGCTCCTGCCTGCAGGATTTGGGGAGATAATTCATTTGGTCCTGGTGCTTTGTCAACTTTCAGCAGTTGTAATTGCCTAATGATCAGTGCTGATGCTGTTGTTAAGCCTGTTAAAACTTTGTCCTGCTGAACAGCCAGACTGTGCCTGTCTCATCATGTTGTGCCTGCTGTGCTGACTGGGGCTGCCTTTGATGCTCCCAGCCTGGCCCCGCCTTTGGTTGCTGCTTCCCACCCACCTCAGGCACTGCCGAGGGGATGGATGGATGCAGCAGGGTGCTACCCACGCTGGGGAGCTGCACCTGGAGTTACAAATAGCTGAAGAATAATCCCACAGAGAGCCAGGTGCTTTTTCCAGGATGAATCCCCTCTCTCCTGTGCCGGCCCCAAGGAGCCTGGAGCTGGTGGGTGAAGGTGGTCTGGTTTCTGTGCCCTGGTGGGGTGGGTGGGAGCAGCTCTCTGGAGGAGGCTGTCACTGGCAGAGCACTGCTATTTGGCAACCTGCTGCCATTTCTGCTTTTCCATCTCTCGGGTGCCTTTTCCACCCTCATTATAATTTTTTTTAGGGCTCTAATTGGCCGCATTTTGTGCTATTGCCCTCTTTTGCTGTTCATCTGAGGTGCCCAACTGGCTGGTGCCATCTCTCGAAGCCCCCGTCGCTCATCCTCGCCTCTTCCAAGGCTGTTTTTTAGTGGCGCACACTGAACATTAGTGCATTACCATCCCTTTTCCAAGAACAGTCTCCATCCACTCTTCTCTCGTCCCCCAGTGCCTCATCCAATTTAATTAATTATACTTAGTATATTACGCATCCTGTCAAAGTTTTTCCTTTCCGAGGTTTAATGGTTTTTTAATTCTAATGCATGCTGCATGTGTAAGTGTTTCAGCAGCGAGGCGAGCGTGCAGTGGCAGGGAGGCAGCATTACATCCGCAGGCAGCCGGGGTGGATCCCTGTGGAGAGGCTCCAGAGGTGCTGCTGCAGGACCGTGCTGCCTGCCTTCCCTCTGCATCCCCCTGTTGAATGATGAAACAGCCCTGCTTTTCAGGGGCTGCTCCAAGAAACAACAAAGTCCATAGATTGAGTGATTAGAAATCAGAAGGCTTTAATAAGATTATATAGATGAAACAGAGATATGAAGAGGGGAGGAGAATCCCCCCAGCCAGCTCGGCTTCTGGGGTCCTCTCCCTCTGTCTGTCCGTCTCTGTCTGTGAGAACAGAGCAGCAAGAGTGTCTGTGTACAGTTACAAGGTATGAAAACAAATCCCAAAATAGAAGTGTTGTTTTTGGTCAGAGAAACAATTTGAGATATACGAAAAAGAGTCTAAGAAGAGAGCTGTGATGTTTGCTTGTTATCAAACTGAAAACAATCCGACAACTTCAAGGCTGCTAGAACCACTGAGGCACAGAAGTGCCTAAAGAAATCTTCTCAGGGTTGGCAATATCCCCCTTCTCGTGCTCAGGGGAAACCAGGCTGATCCCACTGCAGAGGGGCAGGTTTGGCTTGAACCCCCTCGCTTGTGGGGTATCTCTGTGGAACGGGAGCCTGGCCAGCGGCTCAGCCCCAGCCCCGGCTGCGTCCTCTCTGCCACTGAACTCCAGTGTAATGAACTTGACTCCTCTCGTGCTAGCTCTGTCTGAAAGCACCAATTACATCAGTCATTTCGGCCCTGCTTTATCCCTCTGAGGAAGGGCGGTGTTGAGGATGCGGTGGGGACTAGATTAATCAGGTAACGCCGGCCGGGGCTGCTACATATCGCTCTTTATTTCCCAGTGACACTTAAAAGGTTTGGTCAGGAAAGTGGTTCAGGAGGAATGACTTTGTGGGGTCTTATACTGACTAGCTTTGGGCATTTCCAGATAAAAGCTGCTCAGACTAAGAGGGTTGTGGGTTGGTGGTTGTTTTTTTTCTTGCCTGTCAGTGTTGCACAGTGCTTAGGTTTTGAAAATCCAGCTGGGCTCTGTCTGTCTGTCACACCATCACTGGGAGTAACGATGCTGTGGTGCAATTTAGCTGACAGCCCCGTGAACCAGGGCCAGGAGCCAACACAATCCAGCCTGACCTCGGGGCAGTGCTGCAGGAATTTGCCTCGGGAAACCAGAAATCCTCAGAGGCTGTGCCGGCAGAGGCTGGGGCAGAGCCTGCCAGGCTCCAGCAGCCCTGGAACAGCCTGTCCTGGGGAGCAGGGGCCTCTGCACTGGAGCCACAGCGAGGGATGTGTGGGAGGGTCCCAGTGTGCTGTGCAGCCCCCCATGCAGGGCTCAGAATCACTGCCTGGGTGCCCGTGGGTTGGCAGCAGCTTGGCCAGGAGTGCTGGAGCTGTGGAGCTGACTGCTTTCCTTGCAGTGCTCGTGCAGGTCATGAAAATACAGTTATTTTCCATTCCTCTTGTTCAGGCATCTGCCTGAGGCTCTGCAGTTAACAATCCAGGGCTCATTCTCCATCTCACCCCCGTGGTTGTGGGGCCAGCAGAGCAGGGTGGGGTGGGACAGGATGGGACCCCAGCTGCATTGCTGGAACTGTGCTTGTCTGTGACTCACAGGTAATGTGGTTTCCCCAAGCTTATAATGAGGTTTTAGATTTAACTATTGACCTTACAGTAATGTTATGTGCATGTTTATCTGCCCTCTGGATTAATGAAGGTAAACTTAATTGTCAGAACAAAGTTTCATCTAATTAAATGGACCAGATTCACAGACTTTGGCAACTCTTGTCGTCTCTTCTGTTGGCCCCAGGGCCAGCGTAACCCACAGCTGGCATTTCCCTGGCATTGCCATTATCCCTCCTTAGTGTGGAGCTGGAGTCTGCTTTGAGCCCTGTCTGTAGCTCCATGGCCATGCAGAGAGAACAGGAGTGTCCCTGTGAGTCCTGGTGCCAGCTCAGGCACTCTTGGGTGCTACACAAAAGTGTAGAGGAACTTTTTCAGACCTGTCCCTGTGGCTGTCCCAGATCCCTGTGGGATTTTCTGAGGCACCCACCACCCTGGGCAAACATCTCATTGTGGTACATCCCTGTTCTTCAGAGTAAAGATCCACCAGCATGGAAAAACCCCCGTGTTCATCTGAAAAAGACTTAAAGTAGAGCACCAGGGAGGGGATAATGCCGAGCTCCAGGGTGGAGGCATGAGAGGTCAATGTCATGATGAGAGATGGCCAGCAACCAACATTTTCAGTTTTTTAAGAAGAGGCGAAAAATTGCCTAGCTCTCTCTTGATGATGGGGAACGCCCCATCGTGCTGGGAAGCCTTCCAGCTCCCTCCACTCTTCAGAGCTGCACACTTTTAGAAAGTACAAAGAGCTTCTCATAATGTTTTGCCTTGTGGGTACGTCTATGATTAATTCCGTGCAAGCATTACTGGTGCAATAACAATACTGGAGGTCCTAAAACTGAAAAAGGAAACACATTTGGCTCGTGCTTCATACACAATCACTTACACTTAAGCTATTGATAGTTGATTGGGATCTGTAGACTGCTGGGCTGGTGCCACTGGGTTTCTGAACGCGTTCAATGGCTGGAACAGACAGCGAGGCTGTAGGTTTTGGCAAGCTGTAGGTCTCATTAGTCAGGCTGACTGTATCTGACACGAGAGATTCCCATCCACCAAGATGAAGCTCACTTCCCTAGGCTTTGGCTGACGTCCCAACAATATTTACATGAAGGACAACAGAGGATCAGTGCTAGATTAAGGCTGTGGGTTTCCAGTGGGCAGACAGTTAAATATTCTATTGAAATACTCTTTTGATTATTTAGATAATAATGAAGTTTATGCATGTCCTTGAGAAATCTGGGGAAAGGCAGTTGTTTTATGCTAAGCATGCAAAGATGTGTTTAATCTTGATAATAGGAGTAAATTATGTATCAGCATTTATAACCTCGGCTCCTTTATTTCTCACTTGTTGTGTGCAGCCACCAGAATCCTCACAGGGAAGGGGGAGCTGTGCTGGGTGGGTGGCAGGAGGAGGGGGCAGGCAGCATCCCTGCAGCACCCTGGCCTCCCCATCCCCGTGGGAAGAGGATCAGGATGGGTTGTTCTGGTTTGTCCTGGCCGAGGGAGGTGCTGGTTGAAGTAAGACATTAACCATGAGCCCCCCGAGGAGAGGGCAGGGATGGTGCTCTGACAGGCACTGGGCCAGGAGCTGGCCCAGTACAGGCATCCAGGAATTGCTTCTTATCTCCCCCAACTGTAATTTCTGTTTTGCTGGATTTTTATCAGAATCGTTGAGTTGCCGTTTTCTGACCGACGCCTAACTTTGAATAGGACAGAATAATAATTCGATTTATTGATGCCATTGGAACGTGGCTGCCTGGCTGGTCCTGTGTTACCCTGACAGAATTTGTGAATTTGCTTCGTCTGTGACAATAGCAGAGAAGAGTAACCTTTGGATTAATTTGTTTTAGTGACTGAAGTCCCATTAAATGGAAGGCAGCTGGTGTCAGAGGCATAAACGGAGACAAAGTTTTGCTCCCAATTGTGGGAAATGTGTTTAAACAGACTAGAAATGTTTCCATCTCTGCAGGGTATAATATACTCAAATGGTTGCATTAACATGAAAAAAGTGTAAGAAAGAGTGTATTTAGGACAATCCCTCTGTATCCAGTGCTAATGAAATTGAATTCCAGTAATGAAGTCGAGGGTTGGATTCTGCACCGTGCAGGCGGCGCAGGAGCTGCCATCAGCACTAATGGGAGCGGTGCCGAGGAGCTGTGCAGCTGTAATGGCTCGAGATGGAAGAGGTCCATCAGAGCCCAGAGTGCTCTCCTCTCCGAGGGCTGGATCCCACATCCCAGATCAGTTAGGATGCTAATGAGCCCTGGATGGAGGCTTGAGTACTGGAGTTTCGGAGGTGAAATCCCCGGCGCTCAGGGGCCAGCACGAGCTCCACGGACCACTTAAGGAAAGGATTAATTGGAGTTTAAATGGTGTGTTCCGCCGGCCTTCTGAAATGGAATTAATTTTTCCTTGTGAATGAGGTGGGGATTGGCCTGCGGTCCTGGATAAAGGGGAGCAGCCAGCATTAAATTGCATTCCAGCCCATAATACCTTCTGGGTCTGACTTCACCATGGTGCACGGCATACCCACACTCCAGCTCCTCCTGCTTCTGGTGATCACCCTCCTTCCCACAGCCTGCTCCTCATCCCAAAGGCATCAGCATCCCCAGAGAAAATCCTGTGCTTCAAGCCTGTCCTTGCCCTCTGGCGTGCAGCTAGCCAGGCACCCAGGTCTGCCTGTCCTCATTCATAAAAAAGGGACAGTTCTGCACTAGAGAGGGAGTTATTGATGGCAATACAGAGCAGGGGAAGAGGTGAATGGGCCAGCTCTTGGCTGGTGTAAATCAGTGGGAGCCCTCAGCATTTCCTGGGAGCTGTCTGTGTCCGCAGCAGCTGGGAACGAGCCCCTTTGGACCTCCATGGACCATTCCAGAGGCACTGCCCATGAGCTGCCTGCAGCCATGGGTTCTTATCAGCAATTGCCCAATAAATTAATCTAAATCACAGCCCTTGTTTCATTAAAATAATTCCAACGCTTTGTCCAAGCACTGTTGACCTTCTGCGTCGGGACAGACAATCCAGGATTAAAAATACAGCATTTTTAGCTTGCATAAATCCCGAATAATGGTGAAAGAGGGGAAAAGAAAGGCTTCTTGTTGCGCTAAAGAGCATTTGTCACTGTCCCTGGTTGTTAGTATCCTCTGAGCATTGTGCAGGGGAAGCCATGCCAGGCTTGCATTGCTGCATTGACTGGAGAGCTCTTATTAGGAAAGGCAAGGAAGGCTCTGTAAAGCCCATAGGTCAAAAATATAATACACTATTCCCCACCTCTTGTTTCCTGATATTATGCTATTAGAGGAGATAAGGGAGAGGTGCAGAGTCTTAATTTACAAGCAGATGATGAACCACGGCTGGGGACTGTTTGTATTTTGCTGGAGCTTATTGTTTTATGTGGAGTGTAATGCGGTGGAGCGCTGGCCCCGAGCTGGGAGCAGCCACTCCTGGTGGGGTGGAGGGGACGTGGGCTGCACTGGGGTGCTGAGGGTGCTGGGTGCTGCACAGGGGCTGGGGGACCAGCCTTGCACCTCGTGCATACACGCCTCAGAAAATGAAGGTGCTGGAGTTGAAAAGAAACCCCGAAGTAGCTGGAAGAGGAGTGTTAAATAATGCAGTTGCGCATTGTCCATGAAAGATGGCTAACCATGAGTAAACATCCACAACAGTGTTTGATCCCTTCGTGTTTACTATTTATTCATATTTATTATTCATAAATTCTGTCACAAATGTTGGGCCCGCACCCCAGTGAGACATTTGCATCTTATTTTAAGTTTGGTCCCCCCCCCCACCCCTCAGTTTCATGAACTGAGATTTAATGATTTGCGTTTCCACATTGCTCCCGTGCTGGCTCTCCCTGGTTCTCCTCTTCTTGTTTCAGGAAGAGATTTCTAACATGGAAAAGTGATATTTGAATAGATTCCCCTAAGGCAATCAATTTACTTCTAATTTGTCTGGAACTAAGCTTTTCTTTGTTGCAATGAGAAAGGATTGAAACTGCTGTAAAATTTATTAGCTTCCAGGAAGATTTTGAAATGAATTTTTTAATGATCGTGCTGTTTGCTGTACCCAGGAGCAGTGTCATCGTGATTACAGTGTAATCATACGGTTGCTGAAGAAACACCGAAATGTGGAGATGGAGCCAGGCTCCTGCAGGAGGGGACCTGTGGCAGCGCCCAGGTACGGGCACCGCGGCCGCAGGGCTGGGGGCTTTGGGCTGGGGCCGCTCGCTCACCCGCCCCGTGCATGTCCCAGCAGGCTGGGATTCTTCCAGTCACTCTTCTTCTCCCCTTACTGTTCGTTTTCAAGCACCTCCTCCGCTCCTCTTCCTTGCTCCCCATGTGATAGCACAAACGAGTTCTACTTACTCACCTCGGCAAAGCTGCTCTGACATGGATTGGATTGAACCTGTTTGGAAGTGGAAACTCCAGGGACTATTGTCATCACCCAAATTGCACCTTAGATTGTGTAACAGCACACGTCATCTGGCCATTTATCAGGAATATTACGCTCCCAGGCACTTGCACCTTGCTAGGATTTAACTTTGTCTCTTTGGCCAGCGCTGCAGTTCCACTGGAGACAATTCAGTTGCTCTGAGAGCTGAACGGGCACCTCACGCCCCCGCTCCGTGTTGCTGTGCCGCAGGTGTGCGGGTGTTGGACAGGAGGCTGGAGGATTTGTGCACCATGGACATTCCTTAATCCCTCCCTGTAATGAAGGAAGAGCCTGTGCTGGAGGCTCTTCAGCTCCAGTGCCCACACATGTCCTCTCCCAGCTCCTCCTGGGCTCTGGCTTTTGGGCATCCATTCTGTCTCCCTGCTCCTCCGACCAAGAGCTTGCACGGTGGGATTGGGAAGTGCTGAGGGTCTTGGCTGGGTGAGGGATTTTTCTCTCTCCTGCAGCTGCGTGGCTGGGATCCAGGGCAGTTGCCTGTGTGCTGGTCTTCTGAGTTGCAGTTAGAGCTGTGATTTGAAATGTGGAGCTTAACGTGGATTTTGCTTTACTTGTTGAGGAGCATATTTATTCCAGAGGTGGCTGTGGATTTTATGTTACTTCATATTTGCTATGCGAGAGCTTACGTTTAGTAATGACATACTTTTTCCTGCCAAGTCTGACTTCAGGATAACTGCTCACCTCTTGATGAAAAGGCTTCTGCCAGGACGTTTTGTACCTGGGGATCATTTTAAAAGTGATCCTGCCCTAAGGTGCTCTGAAACAAGGTTCTGGATTTGTGCTGGGTGAGGGCAGTCTGGCTGAAATTGCTGCAGTGGGACCCGTGCATCGCTGGGTACAGGTTCCCATGTAGGGCACCTCCCTCAGGTGAGCTGCTCAGCATCTCTCTGGGCCACCTGGGTGCCACAGGGGTGTCCCCACAGCCTCACTGGCAACAGGACTATCCCCTCAGTGTGGGCAGCGTCCTCAGCTCCTTAGAAAGCTCAGCCCAAGTCACGCCCTGGGTTATGGTGGTCTCCATCCCTGGGCCATGGTGGTCTCCATCCCAGGGCCATGGTGTTCTCAGTCCCCAGGCTGTGGTGTTCCTGGCCCCAGCCCATGCCAGCTGGCAGGTCCTTGCCAGCCTGGTGCCTCGGGGCCCTTGGAGACTGTGTGTCAGGATAAGGTGCTCATGCAGAGCAGTGCCAGAGCTCGATGTCTCTCACCCCACTCTGCCCCTCTGTTGTTTTCCCATCCCTTTGCCTCTCTCCTGGGCCTGTCAGGCAGCAGTTCCATGCCAGCCTGCTCAGCCCCTGCCATGAGCACAGGGGTGGGGAGCTGCCTGTTTCAGCTGCCAGGCACTCACCATGTCATGTGTACTTGGTAGTTATTACCTGGGCTTTGCTCCTTGCGTCAAGAACATTTTATTAGTGCAGACAGTAACAGTTGTATTGACTAGGGCAGGTCTAGGGCTGTAAAAGAATTTCCTGTTGTCCTATTTCTGATTGTTATAGTGGTAAAGAACAAGACAGAACAGTACAGTAATGTGAATGTGAACGTGAATGACCGTCCTGGGTGCCGTCAAGGCTGGGTGAGTCAGACTGAGCTGCAAAGGGCAGCACCAGGAGCGTGCCCGGCGGCTCCCTGCCTGCCTCTGCCTGGGGCGGGAGGAGCATGCAGGGATCAGCCCTGGGATCAGCCAGTGGAGGAGCCCAGACCTTGCTGTTCACACCTTCTTAGCATCTGGGATAGCAAGGGAATGGTGTTTCTGTGTAGACAGGCCTTGCTCGTGGCATAAAAATAGTGTTTGATATCAACTACAGGGCTACGACAGTGATGGATGGGTGGGCAGCTGAAGGTCCCCGTTCTGCCATGGAGAAGAGGCTGCTGCTTGGGGCTCTGTGCTGGTCCTTGTGTCTGCTGCCAGGTCAGGGCTGCTCTGGGCAGCCCAGACACATGTTGTCTCCGAGAGCAGGACAGTTTCTGGCTGCAGGGCATGGTCTCAAAGCTGAGATGTGTGCCGAGCACAGAAGCAGAGCGACACAGTGCCAAGGAATGACCTGTTGTCTCAGGTCTGTGGATGATGGTGACTTTTGCCCCACTGTCTGTCAGCCTGGCCTCTTTGAGACTTGTTAACATTCCCTTCCTAATGTAAAAGATTGAAACACTATAATTTAATGTAATGCTTTTCAGGTCCTCTCCTTCCTGCTTTTCAGCTGCTGCTGGTGAGAGTTCTAGATGAGCATTGTGGTGTCCAAAGCTGATCATCTCCCTGGCAGAGAGGAACCAGGCCCGTGCTCTTTAATGAACTGCTCTTAAAGCACTGGTCCCTTTCTAGGCTTTGAGGAATATCCACTTGCAGTAGTCAGGGAAGTCCTCCAATTGTTCTTAACTGTAAAATGTGCCAGCTTGGAATAAATGGGTCAAGGCAAGGCAAACCTGCCTGTGCTCCCTCTGGAGTGAGGTTTGCCTTGGCGGTCCTGTGGATTTGGGGCTGAGCCGTGGTGCTGGGTAGGGAAGGTGAGGAGAAGCAGCCACCCTGTGCCTTCCTGCACTGGACCAGCCAGCCCAGCACACTCCCAGATCCAGCCTTTCATGTCTGTGGAGATGCTGAAGTGATGTGTGCTCCAGCAAGGCGCCCAAGGTCACACAGCACAATAAATCAGTGTCTCATCGGGCATGAGAATCCAAGATATTTCTGTAGCCCCTCCAGCCATCACCAAGTCCTCTGCTATCACAGCCAGACTACACAACTCTGTATGCCTGTAGCACCCTTTTGAAGTTAAGCTGTGGATAAATAGGGAGACAGCAACATTTTCTGGGCAATTTTTCTTTTTTTTTTCTTTGTGTTTTGCTCAAATACTTGAAATTAACAGAATCAAAGTATAAGATCATGGGCTTTTAGAGCTTGGTGCAGGTCTCAGTGTGTGTAGGGCTCAGGGCATCCTTCTCTCAAGCTGCTGTAAAGGCAGCTGCCGAACCCAGACCTCCTCCCCTCCACCCAGCCCTGTGCTCCACATCACTGGGCTGCTCCTCTGATGTAGAGAAAAAGCTGATGTTTAACCCATATATTTTTCAATTAATTGGCTTCTTCTCTTTAAAAAAAAAAAATCCTTTCTTAGTCTTTTTTTCCTTTTTTTCCTTTTTTTTTTTTGAGGTCTGCCTTTAACTCGTTTATTCTCTGTAAGTGTTAAGCTGCTCATATTTTGGTGCATTGTGTTATGTGCTGAGAATTTTTATCAGCCGCCCTAGTGCTGGCATGTGGCTGGAAATACCAATGTGTCTGAGGAGCGGAGGTTATGCACACAGATGTACAGAGCATCAGAATGAATGGTTTGCAGACGGACGGGAAGGAAACCCAGGCTGAGTCTGCACCTTTGCCGCCTCCGATCCATCAAACCGGCCCCGGCCGAGCGTGGTCTCCTCTGGGTAATGGCATTAGAGCTTTAATGCTGCTCCGAGCGTGTGCAGGTTATGGGAGGAAGGAGCCACGTCTTTGCGTGGGGAGAGGCTGTGCTTTATGAGGGCCAGCGGCAATTACAAGCTCTTATCAAATGAAGGAAAAGCCGAGACTGAAAAGCAGCCAGGATCCTGCGGTGTTCAGCGGCAGCCACGCTCGGATGCTCAGCAAGGGCTGGGGATGGTGGAACTGCTGAATTTGATTTCCAGCTTTGCACTTGGCTGAGGCTGGCTGCTTCTCTGAGCCCCACTGTGTCCATCTGTGATGTGGGGGCAAAGCTGTGCAGTCCCCTGGGATCGACTGACAGTGCAGGAGTGCACGCAGGCCCCGGGCACGAGGGTTTGCACTTGCCTGGGAGCCCTTGGACCGAGTCATGGAGGGTCCTTGGAAAGGGTTAAACCACCAGTCCATATTTCAGCACTGTAAAGTGGTGTTGGGACAGCCCCAAGTCGAGAGAAGGGATCTTTATTGCTCCTGTATGAATAAAGCCCCAGCACTGGGAATGACACATTTAATCTTCAGTGGAGTAGACAATCTTGGAGATTTATAAAGCCTCTGTTGTGTGAGAGGTCAGTGGGGATTAAGCAACAAGTTAAAACACACATATACAGCAGAACCAAAAAGAACCGTCCCTCCTCCCCCTTTGCTTTCCTCCCTCCATTCCTTTCCCCTCTCTGCAAAAAGTCAAGCTTAAATGTCACGTCAAACCAAGCTTAAAACACGGTGGCTTTTAATACTGGTCACTAAACCCAGGAACCACTGGCTCTGAGGGCTTGACACATGGACAGCCCTGCTGTGATGGATTTGCTGCCGTCACTCCTTCCCCAGGCTTCTGTTCTGGTGGTGACGGGTGACACACAACCTGTTGGAAATTAAACTCCAGTCTGTACGGCCTTAAAACCGATGGCTCTTTGAGGTTCAGTCACTGCTGTTGGGGCTAGGATCACCTCTGCTCGGGAGGGGGGCAAAGCCAGCGCCCGGCTCAGGGTGGTCTCCCCCAGCCCGGGCTGGCTGGTGGGCGTGGGCACTCCCGGCTGGGCTCCCCCGTTCACCGTGCCTTGTGTTTTGTCCCCGCAGAGCAGAGCGAGGGCTTCCACTGCCGGGAGGAGTGCCGCATCCTGGGCCACTCGGACAGGTGCTGGATGCCCCGCGGCGCCGTGCCCAGCCGCGCCAAGTCCCCCGAGCACGGCAGGAACATCATCGCCCTGTCCATCGAGGCCACGGCGGTGGACGCGGAGCCTTACGCAGACTGCAGCACAAAAAGGACCTTCGCCACCTTCGGCAAGGAGGGCGGCGAGCCCCCGGCCGAGGAGCGGCTCGCCAACCCCAAAGGCAAAAGAACGATGGACTCGGCCGCCTGCAGCCCCAAGGTGAGCGGCGCCGTCCGCGAGGCCGGCAATGGCTGCGAGGCCGTCAGCCCTGTCACCTCGCCCCTGCACCTCAAGAGCCCCTTGTCCGGCAAGCCCGCGGTGCCCTACGGGGCCGGGCACTGCGCCGGCAGCCGGGAACGGGAGCCCTTTGGGAACACTGGCCCTTCCCGGCCCTCGGAGGCAGAGCCCCGCGGGGCGGACAGCGAGAGCGCCGGGCAGGAGGGCAACCCGCTCCTGCAGGAACGCCGCGACAAGGACTCGCCCGGCGCCCGGAGACTAAAGGACATCGTCCTCTGAGCGGCACTCGGCCGGAGGAGGAGGGATGAGGACGAGGATGAGGATGAGGGACCGCACGACTCCCAGCGCAGATTGTTTTTATCGCTTACCAATGGTTCACAGATTGCTGTATTTAAAAGCTTTCCCTAAATGTATTGTTTATAAATGAAGCTATCGTTAATGTGACAATCCCACGTGTCTCGACGGGCGGCAGGGGTGTGCGGCCGGAGCGAGGAGCCGGCGCTTGGCTTTTGCCGGGAGGCGGCGGGGGGCAGAGGCGAGACCCCCCCCAGGCCTCAGGAGCGCTCGGTGTCCCCTCCTCGGAGTTTATATATTTTTATATCTCAAAATGAAGATAAATTTCCGTTCCTGGAAAGATTTGAGTGGCAAATTCCTTATTCGGACATCTTTAGTGACCACCCCGGCGGTTTTGTAGTCTGGACAGAGTAGCGGCTGTTTCTTGTGTGGGACTGTTCCAAGCGACAGTCGGGTGAGTTTCAGTTCAAATTCACCCAGCACGAGGTTGTTTGTATTTTAAGGTTGTCGGTGTTTTGCTATGGACACCCCTGCATTTATGAATCCTTTTGCTGTCACATACTTACCTGTACTATTATTGTATTTGATATTGCAAATTACTGTATGTCTAGTGATGGCAAAAGGCTTTCAGGCTTGAAAAAAAAAAAAAAGAATAAAAAAAAAAAAAAGAGAAATCACAATCATCTTACTTAAACTTTGGGGAACCTGCAGTTTGCAGCCCCGGTGGAGCAAGCGCTTCTTCCAGCCCCCACCATTGCCTGCAGCCTCCCCCAGCTCCTGCAGGAAAATGTCAGGGCATTATGGGAAGCCGTTTTGGGGAAAATCCTGCCTGGATTGCAATTGTCGGATGCACTGTGCTGAACTTTTCCCCTTATCCGTTTCTTTTGCATAATTTCGAGGCAATGCATGGAAAGGTTTTTTTCCCAGAAGTTGGTTATTTTGGTTTTTCTCCCATCCCCAGATTTAGATATCCCTCGCCTCCAGTCATTTCCAAGTCAAAGAGATGGAATTATTTTAGGAGATCTCAATTACCTTCTCAATTAGACACACACACTTCCAAGTCAGCGTTTCCTAGTCACGATTACGCCAAGAGTGTGTATGTATGTGTGACATCATGGCATGGATTTTAGACTGTTCTGGTTTCTTTCTATCCCTGCACCATAAATAAGTATGGAATGAGCAATAGTGATGTTAATTTAGGGGCAGACAGGTGATATGTAACAACGCTACTAATTCAATTAATGTGCCTTCTTAATGGAGAAAAAATTAAAGCAATTCATTATTTTTTCTCATAATTAAGGACTTTTTTGTGTGGGTACAAATCTACTCATATAAAATTGATTTGAAAATTGAGCTACTTTAATAGCCATTTTGTAGAAGGGAGAGAGGGAAGGGATTCCACAGCTCTCTGCTCTCTTGCAGTGATGATTCCTCAGTGAGGTATGAGTAAGGTAGGAGGATTTCAGTTAGTGTATTATTATTATTATTGTTATTATTATTGCTATTATTATTAACCCTTCACTGAACAGATTTTTCCTACCCTCAGTAATGTTTCCTAGAATTTAAAATTGATTATGGAAGGAAAAATATATAGCTCTTGCCAATGTTTGCTGTACCAGCAAGTTGAAATTAGTGGTTTCTAGAGAAAGAGTCTTTCTAGGTCTACATATCATGATAAAGTATTTGTTACTTGATTTATTTAAATGAAAAACAGCAAGAAAACAAGTTCCAGTCATTACTATCCTCAAAGTAAAATTAAACTCCAGCCATTCATTTCTTCAGGGCAGATTGATCTTGCCTGAAGCCACAGCCGGTCCGAGACAGGTCTGTGGTCAGCCTGCTCCCCCTGCTACTTGCTAGGGCCAGGAATTGGGAAAGAATCCACAAAAGTACAGTTGTCTAATGGAATTTGTGATGCTTCCCTCACTGGTGTGATGACTACCTCATTCAGCTCCCATCCCACGTGTTAATATGATGTCCTGCATCCCTCCAGAAAGCAAACTGGGGATTTTCTCCCCTCTTCTGGATTCCGAGCCCGTTTTTCAGGGATGTGTTGTTTCTGTTCCTGCCGTGTTTTCTGCCTGTGTGCTGTTACTGCTGTCATTTATTTCTGGTTTTTTTCCCCAAATGTGTGTTTTATTATAACACAAGCGAAGAGGAGAGGGGCTGGCTCGGGGCTGTTGGAGTAACTGGGTGTTCTGTGACTGTTGAGATGAGTTTGTTCTGATGCTAACCTGGTTTTGTCAGCTCTGGGAGGTTTTTTGTGGGGGGAAGCTTCTTCCCACGTGTTTGCCGAGAGACAGAGCCTGCGATGCTCCATCCGTCAGCTGCTCTTGGGTGCACAGGGCAACGACTCCACGTGGCCCCATCATCACCCCAACACCTCTGCCAGGAGGGGACCCAGCCTCCCCTAGCCCATTGTGGGGTGGGGAGCGTGGGTCCCCCCTGGGTGCTCCCTCATCATCCCCAGCTGCCTGGAACAGCTCCGGCCCTTAATTCCTGCCGAGCGTTGCCCTCTGCCTGCGGAGCTGCCACCACCAGCCTGGTGTTTCAGATGAAAAATAGATGCTAACTGAAAAGGAAGAGAGAAAAAAAAAAAAAAAGAAAAAAATAGAAACATTTCTCTAATTTACCCAGAGGAAACGTTCCTTGCCACTCTGAATAAAAGCACAGCCGAGAAAGAATGTGAAATAATTCTGTATTAAAAGGGGGCATTAAAGAGGTCAGTAAACCCTTATGCCTCCAAGAAAATCATTTAAACACCAGTTTTCTGGGCTGACCCAGGCTGCAGCGGGGGATGTGAGCGAGGGGCCCTTCCCTGGTACGGCCTTGCTGCGCGGGGCCAAGGGGAGACCCAGAGAGCAGCCCCAGCTTCGCTGCCTTGGCCCTCTCCAGAATATTTTGGTACTCCTGTCACTGTCCCTCTGTGTCACTCGAGATGAGTTCAGGCTCCTGGGCAAATCGCAGTCTCTTGTTTTTTTCCTACTTGCATCGAAACTGGCCATGCAAAAAATGTTCCGAGCTGCAGGGTGGGCAGGAAGGCTTTTTGGAAGGGTTCCAGATGTAGTTATTGTGCTTTTTAATAACTTAAACCTGTCCTCAGATTTGGTTTAGGAAAAATCGCTGGGATCTGTTGGTTTCCTTCAGGCAAACTTGCTCTGCTCCCCTGTTTATCCAGGAGAGCAGCAAGCACCGACGATTGTCCCCCGAGCATGACGAGGACCCCATCTGGAGCAGCTTTGGGGCTGGGGGCCGGGGGCTGAGCTCTTCCCTGCTCCCTTGGGAGCCCCTGGCCTTTCCCACCCTCCAGGCTGCAGGATTGTGCCGGGAGGGATGGTGGAGGGCTGGGGAGCACAACCGATGGCTGGAAAAATCTCCCCCCCACCAAGCACTGTCTGCTGAGGTTGTTGCCGTTCCCTGTTTGTTGTGAGCTGGAGGTGGCCTGTGGATCACACTTTGTGCAAAAGTGAATTCCTTTCTTTTTTTCATTCTGATTTTTCCAAATAGGAAACAGGTTGCTTTTGTGAAGAACACACTGTCTGATGAATATGTTGAAATTATTCATGGTGGGGGGAGGGGAGGAAAAAAAAAAAAAATCTAATTATGAATGGAAACACATTTGTCTGTCATTGGGGAAAATTGATGGTCTTGTTGCTACAGCTGCTTTTGCAGCTATGGGTAATCTCTGATCCAACCTGTGAGCTGCGGTACCGCCGGGGAGAAGCCCGGCCGCCCCCGCTGCCAGCTCTGCTGAGACTGAGACGGAGCCTTCGCCGGCGTCAGCTGATGTTCAGCTGATGTGAGCTGGGGTAGAGTCTCCAGACACCCCTGACAAAGTGGCTCTCAGCAGCTCCCGCCCCGGCGGGCGGCGGTGGCAGGGCCTGGGCGCGGTACGTCTCGTCATGGTGTCTCCGTTGCCGAGTATATGAAGAATAAATTGTTGTATATGCTGATATGTATGTTATGTACATTTTCACGGTGATTGAATCATTGTAAACAACAAAATGGAAAAAGGAAAAAAAAAAAAAAGAATCACCATTCTGTCTATTTTATGAAGATGATAAAGCAGCTTTATTAAATTATTATGATTCTGTTTCCAAATGGTGTACCTGCCACATTGGGATTTTTTCATCTGATGAGAACTTTGTTTTCCACCTAAATGTGATTTTCTTTTCTCTGCTTTGAGCATCTAATGCATTTTAGTATTAAAGCAATTATTGAATAAAATGGAAAGTAAGTGTTTGGTTAAATACGCCTCAGTGGGTTTGCTTTGATGGGCTCCAGGTGCTGGTCCTGCAGGAGGCTGCAAACCTCAGGCAGAACTTTCCTGGTCCTGAGGAGGGGTCATCACCATCCCACTGGTGATCCACTGGGACAGGCAGGCTCTGAGCCCCTCTGAAACTGGGCACGGTGCTGGTCCTTTGCACTGCCACCTTCACCTTCAAGGGAAACATGGCTATGAGAGGGATGAGCACGGGCAGGAAACACCTCCAACACACACTTCTCCACTGAGGCATGGCAGAGAAGATTTATTTTCTGTAGTTCTTCAGGAGGGCGCTTTGGAGGAGATGGTGAGGAGCATCCACTGCCTCTGAGTTAACAGTGGTTCATGGACCACATTTACACAAGGAGCATTGAGCACTTTGTGGCTACAAGGCCACGTGCCCCCCACAAGGTCTCTGGCTCAGGGTGACACCAGGGTGGAACTGGAACAAGAGCAGCGACGTGGGAAGCCCTTTCCCTGGCGTGGGAAGATGCTTGAGCTGCACACCGAGTGTCATCCTGCATGACAGGGACACACAGGAGCAGAGGCCAGCTGCAGTTAACCACACCTGGGTGAGCGCCCTTCGCTTTAATCCGGCAGGGTCCGACCTGGGGGCAGCTCTGCCGCAGGTGTGTGTTGGCACGGGGAGCGCAGGTGATGCTTCACAGCCAGCCCGGAGCCAGCACCTGCAGCTGTTCGCACCCTCCTTAGTGAGTCACTCGGCAGGTGGGTACAGGGAGATCGATCCGGCCTGGGGGAGGGAGGTTGGTGCTTGTTTGGGGGATGATCTGCAGCTGATCTGGGGAGCGGCGGTGCCGCAGCTGAGCCGCTCCCGTGCCCGAGGAGGAGCTGGGTGAGCATTGCCCAGCTGTGACCCTGCCCGCGCCGAGGACCTGGAGCCAGGGCTGTGCCAGCACCATGGACTCGCCTGCCAGGTGGGAACTGACCCTGTCCGGAGAGGAGGTGCCCCGGTGAGCCGCCCTAGAACAACAGAGGCGGTGGATGGAGGAGGGCAGCAGCTGGGGAGCTGTCTAGGCTGAGTGGGGTTCACTTGGGGGCAACGCAGAGCCCCAGCCCAGGGCTAGGCATGGGCTGGCTGCCGGCTGAGAGGTGAAATGGGGCTGAAACCCCTCGGAGGGAAGACTCCTCTCGTGGTATCCCAGACCGGCCCCACGCAGAACCTGCCGGAGCCCTGCGGGTGCTGGGCTTGCTGCTGATTTAATCACCTCCCTGCGCTCCAAGGCCAATCGGCTGTGCCGGCTGCGGGATCGGAGATGTCAGGCTGGAGACGTGGCCCTGCCGTGCTCCCCGGCCGCTTGTCGCTGTCCCTGTCCCCCCCGGCGCACTCCGCGGAGCCGAGGCAGCGGCGTGGGGCTCCGCATGCGGAGCAGCGCCGGGAAGGGCCGAGGTGGGCGGCCCTAGGGAGGGATTGAGCTGCTGCTGCGGATAAAAACGGGATCGCTTCTGTCTGGAAATGTCGCTGGCCCCCGGGGATGGGCTGGATCTCGCTGCTCGGCAGGTGCCGAGGGAAGGATCCTGGCACGCAGCGATGCCCGGGCAGTCCCTGGGACCGGGGGCTGTGGGCAGGCAGGTCTGTGTCTGGCACTGCTGGGCTGTGGGCGCTGCTCTGTGCCGCTGCCGATAGCAGCAGCGGTCGGTGCGGAGAGCTGGGTGCTGCGGGAATCTATCACCGCTCCCCTGAGCCCCCCACCAGCCCTGGGAGAGGGTTCCTGGGGTTAGAGAGGTGGGTGGGTGTCCCTCCCCCGTGGGAGAGCGTTTCTAGGGGTGCTGTCCTGCACCCCGAGGTACAGAGCCCCCACCCTGCCTCCATCTGCAGTGAGGGGCTCAGCTCAGGGAAGGCAGTGAGGGAATAAATTAGCAAAGAAAGCAGGCAGCCCTCACCGGGCAAGGTTCAGAGCTGGTTCAGAGACACAGATCTTGTTTCTATTTGTTCTGGACATTATTCCATATTATATTTGATGTTAAACGGGAATATCTAAATAGATCCAAATTGGATTAAGAAGCAATGACTTATTGTACACTCTGACCGTTAAACCCACAAACACAAGAAAAAATAATTTGGAGGAATCAGAGGCGTGAAACCACGGAGCAAAAATGCATATAATATGTCTCTGTTTGAAGCAGGGCCCTGCTCAGGGAGTGCTGTGGGCCCGGAGGGGCGAGTGATGGTCCCTGTCTGTTGTCTGGATCCAGGTTCTGCTCATGTGTCTGGTGCTGGTGGGGAAGGTTCTGGACCATCTGCCTGCTTGCCGTGGGCAGGAGCCAGTGTCCAACTTCTCCAGCAGCCCCAGCGGGCTTCCACTTGTTTAACTTGCAGCTGCTTTTTGTTTTGTGTTGTTGTCCTTTCCTTCTGAACGTGATGTAAGCGAGCGTCCCCAAAGAGCCGTGGCAGAACAAACACAGGCAGGTACACAATTACAGAGCTCACCTCTGCTGCCGCACACAGCCCTGCTCAGCTCCTCCTCCCCGGCCCTGGCCGCCGGAACAGCCTCTGCAGGAGGGATGGCTCTTTGGGGACAAACTCTGGGCTTTAGGGTAGACATCACGCCACCGGTGGGGGTGTCTGGGCAGCTTCTGTGGGGACATGGCCGCGATCTGCTGTGCTGCAGAGTGATCAGTCACTGCAGCCCAGCCCGGAAAATAAAACAACCCAAGAAAGCAGCACTGTGGTGCTGCTGTGGAAAACCCTGCCCTGGCAGTTTCCATTAATACAGATAAAAAATTGAGACACAGGGCAAACAATATTAACCCCATCACTGATCAAGCTTAAAAGCTTTTCCCAAGAAAAATTGTCTCTGGATTGCAGTTAAGTAATGGGCAAGGGGGTGGCTGCCTGCAGAAGCCTCTGCCGTGGTGCTGGCAGGTTCTCCAGCCCAGGGCAAGGGACGTGGCTGGGATGGCAGCAGAGGGTCAAACACCAGGCTCATCCCTTGCAAAACTTTAGGACATAAGAAGGTCCAAGTTGGTCCTGTGCTTCAGGGGGAAACAGAAGCAGATCATCAGCCTTGGCAGAGGCCAATCTATGATGCCTGAGGGTGATGGATTGTCTTCCAAGGCAAAAATAAAAAGGAATTATGATTATAAAACCTCCAAGAGAGAAGCTTAGCATAAGGGTTTGAGCTTCCCAGCCAGGAGGAATGGAGGTTGGCTGGTGGGAGCTCATGTCCCCCAAACGTGGAGGTAACTGGGGCAGGGACTCCCTGTACCCTTAGGGCTGCCCATCACCTGTGCCAGTCTTGGAGGGTGTGAGACCCCAGTAGGTCAGACCTGCTTGGCCACTGTGGTGCTGACGCAGCTTCCTGGGGCAGGGAGCACCTTGGAAGGGTGGCAGGTGAGGTTGGGGGATCAGGGAAGGAGGCTCCAAGGAAAGGGACTGCAGCAGCTTCCTCCTGGCACTGCTGTCAGAAACCCTCTGCTGCTCCTCTCCCTCAGTGCCCATGTGCAGAGCAGGCACAGACAGGGTTGTTCTGACTGGAAAAGGGAAAACGAGCAAACAACCTTCTCCAGGTTCCTTTCTTTTTTTTTTTTTTTTTTTTTTCTTTGGCCTCTCTCCTGATAAGGAAAGAACCTTTTTTTAAACTCCCCTCTCTGTGTCTGCTGCACACCAGCTCAAAGGCTGTTCTTTATGTATTTGATTCTCTGTAAAATTGATCTTATTCTCTTTGGAGGAGTTAGGTTTAAATCACAAGATGAAATTCTGGCCACAGTGAATCAATAACGAATCTCCTATCAACCTCAGCCTGGGGTAGAGACTTTGGCCATGGAGCTGAGGTTCCCTGCTTCCCAGTGGGAAATGTCAGCTCTTGATGGAGGACATTCTTTCCTTGCTCAGCAAGCGAGTCCCAAGGTCTCCATTAGAGAACATTGGTTCTTCTGTCTTTCTGTTCCAGCCCTGCCTGCCTGTGCTCAGGACTGAGAAAAGGGATAAAGTCCCCAGTTCTAAATTCCAGTGGAAAGCCTCCAACACACTGCCAGCTGTCTCCCCAGCCCTCCTCTGGCTCACCTCCCACCTCTGCCAGGAAGGTGCTCATGGGTGTGAAGGCACAGCAGTGCCTGGGTGAGGCAGGGGTGTTGCTAGCAGTGAGCTCGGCCTGTGCTTCCTCCACTGTTTGTCCCAGTCTCCAAAGCATCCTGCATCCTGCAGTGCCTCTTCCCTGGCTCATGGCGTAGGGAAGTTGCCCAGCACTGACACTCAGAGCCTTTCTGAGAAGGTCTCTCAGGAGGAAAAAAAATATGTTTTTACTCTTTTTAATTTTTTTTAAGCTTTTTAATTCTTTCTTCTTGTTGCCATAGTAAATTCATCCCACCTCCTTGAAGGTGATGGGGGCTGGCTGGACAGCCATGAGCAGGATGCAGCACTTCTCACGGGAAGGGTCATCCTGGGTGCCTAGGGCAGCCGCAGAGCTGGGCTGGAGGGTGGCAGGGTCCCAGCTCTGCAGAGATGTCCCCAGGGCAGCCGCAGTGCTGGGCTGGAGGGTGGCAGGGTCCCAGCTCTGCAGAGATGTCCCCAGGGCAGCCGCAGTGCTGGGCTGGAGGGTGGCAGGGTCCCAGCTCTGCAGAGATGTCCCCAGGGCAGCCCTGTCTCCCCTCCCCGCTGCCGGCGCAGGGAAGATCCCCCGAGGCAGATGGTACAGCAAAGCTGTGTCTTTATCGGAGGATACTGGTAGTGTTCAGCTGCTTTTGAAGTCTCCAAAGAGAGCTGGGATATTTCTTGATCTGCTCTTAAATAAGTCATTGCCGCTGCTGTTAACTCGCATTAAGCGCCGAGGATGCCGGCAGAGGCGGGCGCAGCTCGGCGCGCCGGGACGGGCTTCTGCCTGCACGGGGCACGCAGCCCTGGGCCACAGCCTCGGGAAGAGGCTTGGGGGTATTAAATATTTGATGTGCAAAGTTTATTTTAGCCTGAGCCGGGCTGGAACGGCTGTGCCTCCAGAATGCGAGTAGTCGGAGGAGCAGCCTCGCATGGTTCAGCGTGGGTTTTGCGCCTCAGTTTCTCATTTGTGCCTCAGTTTCCCATTTCCCCCTCCCCGCCGGTCCCTGCGCGTCCCTGTCTGTGCCCGAGCGCTGCCTGCTGCCCGCAGAGCTTCTCCCTGGCAGCACCCTGGCCTCCCTACCCGTGTGCTGGGGCACTGCATCCCTTCCGAGCGCCCTGACGGAGGCAGGAGTTGTTTTTTGCTTGAGCACAGAGTGGCTGACACCCGGATACCCTTTCTTTCTTTCTGGTCCTTTGCGTGTCCTTAGCTGTGGAAGGAGGAGGGCTTGCAGGAGGCTGAAACAGTGCCTGGCGTCCGGGAGGTATTCAGTGTTAACAGAAACATTGACAGGTCAGACCGTGGTTTTTTAAATGCTACTTTTCCACTTCTGCTCGCTCCCCTTGGACTCTCTTCCCACCAGCAGCACCTTTAGCGTTTATCTCATTCGAGTCCTCTAAGCAAATCTTATCTCTACGTTTATTGCATCTTTGGGAATAGTAATTTTCAAGTCAGCTTTCACATTACTCCATATTTGTTACTAGTCCTCTGTCGAGGGAAAACCTGGCTCTTTATTAGTTCTCTGCCTGATACAAAACATTTAATTTGAACAGAAACCACCAGGAGAGAGATACATATTGCTTTTCATAACCAAAGTGTCAACATCTTGACCAGACTGTAGCTGAAGCAATCTTTACCATATGGTGGATTTTTATACTTTAACGTCACATCTGCATCCCCGCTGCCTCTTCTTTCATTCCAGAGATGCTGTGCTGGTGATAAAAGGCGCTGTCTCCGTGTCCTTCCACAACACAATCACAAAAGGACCCCTCAGCAGATAAGGAACTAAACCAGAGATACAATAGCTGTGGCTTCCCACTGGCTTTCTGCTCAATAGCTTTCTGCTATGCAGTTAACAAAAAAAAAAAAAAGAGAGGAAAAAAGGAAAAGAAGAAAAAGAATAGCAATGAAGGAGCATGTGTTGGGAAAATAAGCCCCAGTAAATCCCAGGGAGGGCACGGCTGCAGAACATGCTGGGAATAGCGACTAGAGCTGGGCTGAAACAAGATGAAGCTGTTTTTACTTTCCCAGATTCCTGGTAAATGGGATGCTCCCCACAGCTTCACTGAAGCTCAGGGGCCTTCGGAGTATTCAGGCTTGGTTTTCAGGAAAATGGGGCTGTGCTAGTGCTGAGTTTGATTGCAAGGTAATGCAAAAATCTGTATTAACCTCTGCTGGATCCTGAGAGGAACAGAACGCACAAAGTTTCCCGTTTGAAAGGCCGTTCAGAGCCGGGTGTGGTGGGGAAGGACCTGCCTGTGGCTGTCGCCGGGCAGCAGGCAAGGGCTGAGCACAGAGCTCTGCCCAGCGGGGTCAGGGCTGTGCCCACGGTGCTGAGAGAGCTCCGAGCCTCACCTCTGATTTCTGCCTGCTCGGGCACTGCCTGGCTCAGCTCCCCACCAGGCACTGCCTCTGGGCTGCTCCACAACGTCCACTGCTTCTCCCCACCCCTCCTGAAGGATGCCAGGAGCTCTGTTCCTTGGAGAGTGCTGTGAGCATCAGTCCCCTTCCTGGAAACTGAATTTCTTGGCATGTTGTCTAAATTGGCTACAGATGCCCGGTTTTATTGTGTTGAGGATGCACAGGCTCTGCCGCCAGCTCTTCCCTTCTCTCACCTGGGCTGGTCCAGAGCTCTGACCTGTGAGCCACCTCACCGTGCTTCCACAATGGATATTTTCAGTCTGGCATTTTCTTACGCTCTTGTCTGTCCTCTTTCCTGCTCCTGGGCCCTCACGTTTTGCCCACCTGCCTTCCCACAGCCCTTTCCACATCCCCACTTTGCAGAGCCCGTGGGCTTTGCTTGGGTGCAAGGAATACCAGGGTTGGGCTCTGTGCTTGGCACGTGCCCCAAGCGCTTGCCTCAGCATTTTGCATGCCGCAGAGGATTTTATTGTATTGCTTTAATGGGAAGTCGTGCAGCTCTGAACCCCAAATACACAGCTCTGTAAGAGTAGTGGCTGGAGGAATCCGCAGATAATTCAGTCCTGCCTCCCTTAAGTGAAATAGGATGTTAATACAATACAGTGGAGAATCGCTAATACAATCCTATTTTTATACTAGCACTTTCATGTCATATTAGAAGAAGATTCGACTTTTAGATCTTTTTTAGCAATTTAGCACAGTGAGGATTTCATTATACTGACGGAACTATTGACAAAAAGAAACACATTAGAATTGGGAGGATAATGGTCCTGGGGAAGAGGAAGTTTTGCAAGGCTTTTCATTTAAAACTGGACTGGGCAAAGTAACAGGCACTGTGCTGAAGGGAATAATCCTGCATTAGCAAAGGGGTGGACTGGCTGACCTTTTAAGTCTTGTCACAGACTAATAGAAGTCGGAGATGGAAGAGACTTTCAGGTCACATCAAACGCTTCTTCCAACCTGGCGCAAGATTATTTCTTGATATATTTGATGGTGTTTTCTTCCACTTCTGAAAGTTCCAAGTCACGAAGCTTTCTCTCCTAAGGAGCCTTTTTCACACTGTTTTACCCAGTAAGCATGCGCTTAACTTTGCGCACTATCATTAATTCCCCTGAATTAAAGTTGTTAAATCCTGCCGAGACTTAAATTGGATTACTCACAGCCTGCAAAGTTAAGCACCTGCATAAGACTTTGCAAGAGGGAGGTTTAACAGATCTTAGCATTAGGTTCTTCTCACTTTTCCACCTTAATCTTTATCTCACTTCACAGTCCTCTCACCTTTCCGTTGCCTGGTTCAGCTCAGCCTCTCCTTCTCCCTCCTCCCGATGCGCTGACAGTTCTCACCTTCCCCGAGGTCGGAGATGTGGTTTCTCCTCCCCAGCCTGGCTGTGGCTCTGCAGGCGTGTGAGAGACAGGGAAATGCCTTGCCAGCAGCAGCGTGGCTTCTGGCACTGGATTTAAACTGGGATAGCCTTGCTGCAGTGAGCAGCTCCGGTGCTTTCCCACCCCCTGCTCCATGGCTGCTCTGGAGCAAGAGGAGAGGGCAGCACGAGGATGGGTGGTGAACCTCTCTTGCTGCGGGTCTGTGACAAGAGGAGGAGAAACTTTCCTGTTCTGGCTCGACTAGGTACCTACTTTCCACACCAAGAGCAGATGTTCCTGCTGGAAATAGGCTTCCCTTCTGAAGCTGGAGCCATCACTTTGCATTAGAGCCTGCAAGCCTGCTTTCTGCCTTATAGTGCTTTCCCTGCTGACAGGGTGTGAGGCACAAAACATTTTAAATGAAGATCTTTACAATTGTGAACATGCTGCAATAAATATTAATGGTAACTTGTTAAATGGCGAATCAGCAATGTATGTAATGGCTGGGGATGCCTCTCCTGAAGCGACACACAGCACTTGGGTGTTGCTGTCCCCCAGCCTTGGCTCCTGCTGCCTTCCAAAGGTGGGTGCTGCCCGTTCCCCTGCTGCCCTGGGGACGATGTGGTCCCTGCTGCTGTGCCACGCTTGCCACCTTTAGGTGCAGCACGAGTGGTTGGTAGGGAGGGCTTGCAGCTGCTCTGGCTGGCTCCAGGCATTTCTCTGTGAACCATCCAGGAGGGTTTGAGGGCTGCCCTGCAAAGCCCACTTCAGCCCAGATTCCCTCTTGCTCTATTTAATCACCTCAAAGGGATGGACAAGGTCCTTGTGTACCTTGGTTCTGGGGAGTGCAGATAAGCATTGGTGGAGTTGTCATTATCATTGAATCAAAGGCTCCTCAGAGGGTGACCTGTTGCTGTTAATCAACATATTAGATTAATATGATGGAGATCTGAGTAGGCCAACCAAAGCAAACGCTCAGGTTCTGTTGTTCCCCTGGTGAGCTCTGGGGTTGTAGGCAGAGCTTGTCCAGGCTCCAGCCCAGCTCTCTGGCTGCCCCTTGCCTCCTGAATAGCTGGGTATTGGTCAGGCAGGAGGTGGATTTTCAGCAGAGACAAAAGCAAGACAAGTTCCTTTTTTAGATTTTAAGCTTGAGTTCATCCAGAGGAGACAATTTACTTCTCTTTGTTGTTTCCAGCATCATTCATTCCTTCTGTTTGTGCTCTGTAGACGCTGAGCCCGGGATATCATCTGAAAGAAGTTTCCCTTTCAGGATCTTTGATGTTAGGTTTGTTATATGTATATTTGAAAAGTACTTCTGCAGTGACAAAGCTCGGTGCTGCTCCTGCTGGGCTGATGTGTGTGTGAACCTCGCCAGCGAGTGGCAGTGATTAATCCAACAGCACCATGTGCTTTTGTTGCTGAGCTGCTCTCAGTGTGGACAGAGCAGCAGCACGTTGGATTTAAAGTGGTGACAAAGGGGATGGAGTAGTTTTCCTTGTCCTCAGGTGTGGAGGAGTTTGGGCTGGGGCATTGCTGTGACCCCATGACCTGCCTGGGCTGCTGGGGATGGATGGGCTCCTGCTCTGTTTTCCCAGGGGGGCTTCCAGCCCTTTGTGCCCAGCAGGGCAGGTCCACCCATGGCTTTTGAAATGCTGCAGTGGCCCTGATGAGCCTGTGAAGACAGGCTTGACTTGTGGCACAGCATACTGATTTCAAACCAAAAAAAAAGCTCCACATCCTCTGCAGGTGGCTCCCCCCAACCAGGAGGGCTCTGCTGAGACCTGAACCTAAACCATCCCTCAAACACCAGTCCCGTGGAGCACAGCTGGAGCTCTTCCCAGCTCCTGCCACTGTGCCACTGGCTCCAGGTTTGATCTCCAGCACCTTGCCACCCGCGAGCAGAGCAGAGGGTGCCTGTGCCAGCCCAGCCCAGGACTCAGCTCTTTCCTCAGCCACTGGCAGATCCTGGGAGAAGGTCTTGGAAACAGGGCCTGAGCTTTCCTAGAGCAGAGCCTGTCGGCTTCCAGCAGGGAGAGACATGGGATGCCCCGAGCCAGGGATGGCAGCCAGGCTGCCAGGCTCGCTAGCCAGCTGATCCACTCCCCTGTTTATGTGTGTTGTCTCTTTTGAAGCAGCTTGTGCCCTTGGCTACCGCAACATCTGGTGGTAATAAACTGTACCATGTAATTGTGCTCTGTGTGGAAAAGGGTTTCCTTTTTTTTCAGTTTAAATTTACTCATTGTGGCGCTGGTGGTAATTTGTGAGGTGTTCTTCTTGCCACAGCCTGTGGTGCTGTGGAAGACCTGACCCCCACAGGGACACACTGAGTGCAAGGAGCAGGCCAAGGTGAGCCAGCACGTGGCCCTGCCAGGCTCCGTGTCCCTGTTAGATGGGGCTGAAATCTGCGTTTGTTTGCTAGATGCTACATAAATAAAATCCAGATCTGTCACATTTGCTGCTAATTGGCTTGCAAGGGCTGCTTGTTTGAATTGTGGAGCTCTCACAGAAATGGGTGACCTTTGGCAGCACTAATGTTTCCAGAGAAATCCCCAAAGCTCCGTGCCTTCCGTCACTCCTGCTGTGAAAATCTGCTGAGAGGAGCTGCTCCCTTGCTCTCCCATGCCTTCCCTCACCCCCCTGCTCTCTCATGCCTTCCCCCTCTCTCATTCTCCCAGGCCTTCCCCACCACTGCACTCAACTCCTCCTCAATGACACATGCCAGGAATGTTGCTCGTTAATTAACAACGAGTTAATTAATAAGCAGCAAAAGTCCAGTGCTCAGAGTTGTTAGGAAAGGGCACTGAAGAAAACATTGTCAACTTTTTTGGCTTCTGGGCGGTCTCTGAAGCAGCATTCAGGGCACTGGCATAGCTGTAGGTGTTTCCCAGGCTGGGCTGCATCCTGGAGAGGAGCAAACACTTCCCTGCAGGTGGAAATCCTGGTGTGGCTTGGGCTGTGATCTGCAGAGGGCCCTGATGTGGATGGCAGTGGGGACAGAGCTCTGCTCCATCACTGCCCAGCCCTGTGCTGGGCCAGCTGCTCTGCCCCATGTGGGGATGGGGCTACCTGCCTCTGCAGCAGCCTAGCTCTGGCATCCCATGGGGCTTTGTTTTGTATGTTTTTGGGATTTTTGCTGGTTCAGCTGCTTGACTCAGCTCAACAACCCACCAGCTAAGCACCAGTGAAGGCCAGGGCAGGGTGAGTAGCTGAATGGGACAGCACCCTAAATGTGCCCCACAACACCCTAAACCCACTCCATGGAACTGCCTGGAGCTCAGCAGGATTTGTTTTTTTCCTAGCAGAGCAGTTATTGGCTATTCCATTCCCATCCATCCTTGCAATGTCTCTTCTTATTATTCCTTTATTTGTATTGATTTTAGTTCACTGGAACCTGAATTGCTGGGTGTGTAAATTGCTGGAATCTGGCTCTCCCTTCCATATGCCTCTGACTTGGGGTGTGACCCCCGAAACAAAGTCCCCCCTGAGGGGTCAAGGCCCCCATGCCAGCCCATCTGTCATGTCCCTTCATCCCTGCACGTCCTCCCGAAATGCCCCTGGGTTCTGCTGCTGGCAGGGAGTTCTGGGTGATGCATGCTCAGCCTCTGCTATTTGTGCTCTCAGTTACCAGCTTAACCATGGTGATTTACATGGCAACCCGATGAGGCCTGGCATTTCAGTGCCTTTATGCATTTAGCGGCATCAGCTCCCATGTAATTTAATTGTCTGTGTTTTAAAGATAAATCAGCAAACTGTAAGGGCTGGAGCAGAGCAAACTCCTCGCTGGGCATGGAGGCTGCTCCTGCTGCCTGCCCCTCCGGCCAGACACGGCCCATGCTGGTGTCCCTGCTCCTCAGGGATGCTCCACGGAGGAAAATCAGGCTGTGGGTGTTTCAGCTGGATGAGCCTCCCTTCGGGGCTCCTGATGCAGCTCAGCCTGGAGCTGCATCCTGGGAGTGCTCAGACAGGGAGGTGGCTCCTACATCCCCCTTTGGAGTGGGCTCTGCAGGCCCCCAAACCCCCTCAGAATGTGACACCTCGAGGGCTCCCCTTCCAGCCAGTTTTTGTTTGAACTTGGCCAAAGGGGCTAGGAATTCATTAGGCGCTGTGACTAATAGTTGTGACTCAACCGGCCTCATTTCCTGAGGAAATTGGGCTAACTGCTTCCCCACAAGTTCATGGAGAGCCTCTCCTCTCAGCAAGGCTTTGATCACCCAGTGTCAAGCGTCTGGGCAAAATGGGTTTGGGTTTCACTCCCCTTTCTTTGTGCAGCCTGATTGAGCAGGGTGAGAGTAGCACCCTGCCGCCTGCTGCTTCCCCCAGGCCTGGGGAGAATGTGCCAGCAGTGTGGGAATGAGAACGAGGATGTGCTAATTGGGCAGTGTTTGGGCTGGGGGACAGGCTCCCCCCGCACCCCCCTCCGTGCATCCTGGCTGACACCCGGGGACTTCTGCCGGCAGATTCCCACTGCCACAGCTGTGTCCCTGCTAGTGGTGCTGGGAAGCAGCGCCAAAATCCTCGAGGGCAGTTGGCCCTGCTGTCCTTCCATCCCCAGGAAGCTGCTGTGCTGGCCAAGGCCACTGGTTCCCGTCACAGCCAAGGCCAGGGATGAGCTGCATCTCCCTGCCAGGTCCCTGGGCTGCGGGGAGCAAACAGGGGGATGATCCCATGCTGGGCAAGTCACAGCTGCAGGCTTGCCCAGCCAAGGTGATGCTTTTCCCCAACATCCCCCAGGCTGTCCTGCCCTCAGCCCACTGCAGGCACTGCAAGGTGGGAGGGGAACTGGGATGGAGCTGCTTGTGTGGCCAGCCCAGCAGCCCCTTGCACTTGTCTCATGCTCCCTTGCTGCACCCCTGTCTGCCCATCTCCAGCCCACAGGAGAAGCAAATACCAGTGCTGTTTTACCCTTCTTTTGCAGTCTTCCATGAAACGTTTCTCAGGCTCTTTGGAATGTATAAATCCTCCCATGCAGGGTAAATCAAGGACCAGAGGGAGGTAAAAAATAACTTGGGGAAAAAATAAACTTTATGCTGCCAGGTCTTAGCAGATGTATGTCAGGGTACACGTTACACTCCTACTAGGTTGGAGCTGCAGCAATAAGGAGCTTCTTGACACCAGCTTTTTGTAAGCCTTTTTGTACACGAGTGCTCCCTGTAGTGTAAAGCAGCTTTGTGGAGCAGCTCCGTCCTGCAGCAGCATGGAAGGCATCCCAGCACGGCGTGGCCCAGCCCGGGGCTGCAGAGCTGGTCCCAGCTGGGCAGGGCATCCCTGCAGACAGGGCATCCCTGCAGACAGGGCTACCTCGGCCAGGAGCCCGGCTCTGCGGGCGACAGGAGCTGCGCTGCCTGCGCGTGGTAGGAGCCGTGTGTGGAGCTCATTACCATAGCTAATTCGGCTCTGCGAGTTTTGCTGGAGGAGGTTGGTATTTTGGGATGCATCAGGTGAGGCAGGGTGAGCCAGGTGGTGACCTGCAAGCATTCCCACCAACACCTCAGTGGGCTGGGGCCAGGAGGGCACAGGGTGGCCGAGGGCAATTTATTCCCTTAACTGCATTCACAGTCTGGAGGCTTGAACAGAGAATTATCTATTTTTGTGTGCTGGGTTTATGCCTGTGGAAAGTCTTGCCTTCTGTCCTTAACACAGAGCAGTGCAGGAGCATGTGGCTGGTGCAGAGCAGGGTCACTCTCTCTCCCAGGATGGGCTCTGCTGTGTGAGAACAGACCTGTGCTGCAAACCCTCCTCGTGCTGGGGCTCAGCTCCTCAGGGCTGGTGCCAGCTGAGTCCCTCCTGGGTGCTTCCCAAGGTGCTGCTCCCCTTCCTTTGCAGCAGGGCTTGGGAAGGTGATGCAGGCTGGGGCTGCTCCGTGCCCCGAGGAAGAGGAGCTGCAGCCAGGGAGCAGGGTGGGTGCTGGAGTCAGCCTGGCAGGGTCCTTCTGGGCACGTGGGCACGAGGCACTGGCCTAGAGCAAGAGGATTATCCCTGCCAGCAGTGGGGCTGGAGTCCTTGTGGCCTTGTGGAGCCACCATTAGGGCAGGAAGAGGTGGCACTGGTTTGTACAGACTCTCACAGCTCCAGACGGTGCCAGGGCCATGCAGAACCTGCATCTCCCGACGGGCAGTGCTGCCAGTCACACTTACAGCAGCCCTGGATCGGGGTTGGCTGTGGCTGAGGGGTGCTCTGAGCACCAAGGTATGACCTCTGTCTCACCACCCAAGTTGATGGAGCCTTTGCTGCTTGGCTTGGGGTCCTTGCACCCCTGGGAGCACAGGGAGGGTGGTGGGCACAGCCACACACATGCTCCAGCTGCTCCTGGAGCCTGGGCATGCAGCACAAAACACTCGCCAGGCTCAGTGCCCTTCTCATCCAGCAGCTCCTGGATAATTTACGAGGACCCTCCACTGTATGAGTATTTCCCATAATGAACGTCAGGCTCATTTTCACACTTTTATTCTGCTCTGCTTGTTTTATTTCATTTTTTTTTTTATCACGGGAGATCCACTCCTTGCCTCTTGCCTAGCCCTGCCCCATGCCATGGTCCTCCCTGTCCTGGCCGCGGGAGATCCACTCCTTGCCTCTTGCCTAGCCCTGCCCCATGCCATGGTCCTCCCTGTCCTGGCCGGGCTGTGTCCTTGTCCTGGCCAGGCTGTGTCTCTGTCCTGTGCAGGCTGTGTCCCTGTCCTGGCCGGGCTGTGTCCCTTTCTTGGCCAGGCTGTGTCTCTGTCGCTTTGTTGACTCCTTTCAGAGGTCAGCGCCGGGCTCGCCGCGGCGCGGACAGCATGGGGCAGGGATAGCAACAAAGGGAAGCAAAGAATCCTCTTCAAAAGGCCGGGGAGGAAGGCAGGTGGCCAGTGAGCATCGGGCAGGAGGACAAAGAGCCGGGAACAATGGAGCTCCGCGGAGCACAAACACTCGCAGCTCTCATTATCCCCTCTGTGCCCAGATGAGTCACAGGCAGCGGCCGAACTCCGCATCCCGCGGCCGGAACAGGGGAGGAATGGATAGGTGTAAGAGGGGAGGATGGGTGTGAGAGGGGAGGAATGGATGGGTGTAAGAGGGGAGGAATGGATGGGTATAAGAGGGCTGGACTGGGTGTAAGAGGGCTGAGTGCTCAGAACACAGCACCTCGGGGTTTATCGGCCGGGCCAAGGGACAGCGCTGCTCCGGGATGCAGGCACTGGGACAGGGACAGCCGGGGCCACCTCCAGGCTGCAAGGACGGGGCTGACCCCAAAGGGCAGATGCTCATCAGCAAAGACAGGAGGCAGGGGCTCCTCAGGGTCACCCCATGGTTGCCAGAAGGGAGATTTTGTCTCCCAGTGGCTCTTAAATGGAGTTGGAGTCTGCGTAGGCTGCCTGAGGAAGAGGTCCCCATCAAGAGGAGAGAAAGTGCAATTCAGGCATTTCCCTGGGAAACCTCCCTGAGCGGCTCCTGTCCTCAGCGCGACCGAGCTCTGCTGCTTCGATGGGGGAGAAACACGAGCCTGTTGAAAGATGACACTGTCAGGAGTGAAGTAGAGGAAAATAAACCTCTCAGACAGATGCATTCCACAGGTCAGGCATTGGCTGCTGGCAAATACAGAGCTAATGCCTTGTATTTTGTCACGTACCAGGCATAACTATTCCAGGGACCTGACAGTGTGCAGGTGGAGGGCAGGGGCAAATTTTATCTTAGCACACTCATATTTAAAGGTGCTGCTTTGTGATTATGCCAGTTTCTCCTGCTTTTTCCATTCCGCTGTCACTCTGTGATGAGCATCTGTTTGTGTTGGAATGAGGAGTTGTTGATGACACTCGAGCTGAGCTGCTTTGACCTGCACTTCACGGTGCACAAAGGCTTTTCTCTTATGGTGATTAGCTCTGTGGTGCAATATTAAGGCTCTCTTTCCCTCCTTACGTGGCTTTTGCAGAGTCTGTTAGGTGAGGAGCTTCAAAGAGCCTTGCTGGAGGGTCCTGCGGCTGTCTGACTCAGATCTGCCGCTGCCCTCATTCCTCCTGGAGCAGGAAATCGTCTGACTCAGTATGACTCCGCCAGAAATGTGCAGAGGGGGAAGAGATGCAGGGAGAGATTACCATGTGAAACTAGGAGCCACAGACCGTGCAGTGCTGCTCTGGGTGAGGTTGGATGTTTATAAGTGCAGCAGCAATGCTGTGAGTTAGAGGAACATGGAAGCAAGGACTCAGGAGGAGACATGGAGGTGCCTGCAGGAGGCTTGGGGTCACCAGGGCTCCCCTCTCTGCCTGTCCTTTTGCTGGCTGCTGCTCTCTTCCATCCTGAAAAAAGGCAGCTGTGGGCCCTTGTCAGCACTGAATTAGCTGGGAAAGAAATCCAGAAGCACCCAGGCTGTGAAAGGAAAGTGTTCAGTGCTTGAAGGTCCTTCCGAGCTGTTTCATGGACTCTCCCATAGATGGGGATAGTATTTTTCCTAGATGGAGATGGTATTTTCCCGACATGCAAAAGACTTGATTTCACATTTTTTGGGACTCCAGCTTTCTGGAAACTTTTGTGAAGTGTCTTGTATGACCCCAAATATCTTTGGGCTTTGCCATTGTCACAAGGACCAGAGCACAGATGTCGGTGTAGGTTGCCAGGATGGGGGCTCAGGCAGACGTTCCAGGAGCTTTTAATTATTTCATTCAGGCATTAACTTCATTTACACAAGAGATGGCATACAGCTCACACCTGTGCTGCCAAATCCAAATTTCTTTGTTACAGAACATTCTTAGAAGTTTTTTAGCCAATAGCATGTCTGTAAAGCTTACAGACAACTGCTTTAACTAACCAGTGAAAAGCCCCTGCTACAAACAGTGCTCGCTCGTCTGCCTTGTAATAACAATGCACAATATTCCATCGTTAAGATTAAAACTCAACTATCTTGCTAAGCATATTTTTTACAACTTCAAAACCTCTCTGAACCAAACCTAAAGCCACTAACCCTTGTTCAGTGTCCTTGTTCAGTTTACTAAATAATTGTATCTTCTTCTACCTTCAAGCTTTTGCAGCTACAGCTGCAACCAAAAATTTTTGCTTTATTTCCAAAAACTGTTTTTGTCACTGCATCTGAAACCTTCTCGCCTTTTGCATTTCCCACACACAGGGTGTCCATGGGCTGAGGTCCCACTGGGCAGAAGCACTGGCTGACCCTAGATCAGCACACATTTTGGACTTGGGTCTCAAGACATTTGGGCACAGTGACCTCACAGGGACCACTCATACCCCACTTAACTGTGACCAGGGAATTAGTCTCATCTCTTCACAACTCTTCGGTAGAAATGAGAGAAGGAAAGCCCTTCCCTCCATCCCTTTCCTTTGATAATTAATTAAATAAATAGAACCCTTGAGCAAATGAAATGTCATTTCCCATTCAGGCAAATACATTTGGGTTAGAAATCTAGGTCAGAATGTAAATTATCTTGCTGCCTTCTTGAAGGTGAAGTCCCTGAAATGCACTCAATTTAACTGAAATTGGGGATTTCCCAGTTTTTGCAAGCACTTTATTTTCCTTCTAATGAATACAAGGAAAAAACTTTTCTAAAACTGCCAGGGGACACAATCTATCTCGAATGGCTCTAATGCTGTATAATAAAATAAACCTTAACAATACATGCCTTATGCTCTTAGAGGCTCTATTTTGAGCATGACATGTAGGGTGTTAAATTTGGTGGAAAATCTGACCAGAAGTCAGGAAATCTATTGTATTTTTTCAAGATTGCTGCTTGACAAAGAGATTTTCATTCTGCTGCGTGGAGAAGAGGAGCCTGTGGGTGCTCCTCATGCAGGCCCAGGGATGCAGTGGGGCACAGAGCATCTCCCAGTGCTGGTGGTTCCTCCCCGTGCCAAGGTGTGAGGATCAGGGACAGCTGCATGGAAAGCTGGAGGGAGAGGGACCTTTTCCCCAGTGCTCCCATGCCCTGGACACTGCTTTCCCTTTGCCCAGCTGAGGTGCTCCCAGCCTGCACGTGAACCACCAGTGGAAGCTGCTGCAGAAGGGAAGGCAGGAGGCAACCACAAATTCAGTCTCGTGTTCGATAGGAAAAGACAAACTTCCAGCATTACACTGGGGCTGAGATCATTTGGACAGCAAAAACTAAATTAGCACTGCAAATTATTGGTAGGAAGGTACAGCCAGGAACAGGAGCTGCAATCAGTTCTGAGGAATTCCATAGCAGGAGCTCTCTGCTCTCACTGCCCCCTCCCACCTCTTATCCAGGGAATTAAATCCTTGAGTGTTTCTATTTACCACACAGTCAGTGTTTGTTTGTCTCAGTGTTAACATTTCCTTTTTTTCTGTCTTTAATCAGCTGCAATTATTCACTTACATTCACTAAAATAAAAATAGGTGCATTATGAATATTAAACTCCTGCAAACAAAGCCCTGAGTTAGAAGATTTGTGTGCTCTGTGTATGCAGGTTTTCCTGCTTGGAGTACGCAGTGAGCCATATATTTTTCCTCTTCTTTTCTCTTTCATGTGATGCAAACCCTGAAGGGTTCACAGGGGAAAGGAGATGAGGAAATTCTGAACATCTCTGTGAGGTGCTGCTCACAGAGGAGCCTGCAGAGGGGAGTCTGCAAAGACGAGCTTTAACTTGCATGTGGGGAAACTTCTGCTGCCCTGCCCAGAGAGAGGATGTCGTGGTTAGTTCCCATGCCTGAGCCCTGCTCAGGGGAAAGCCAGGCTCCCTCACCTCCCCAAAATCCCAGCGGAAGGATCAGTCCCTTGGCATCCTGCCTGCATTTTCAGCAAGTCAGGTTTTGAGGGTCCTCTCACGATCAGGTCCTTCAGGGTGGTCTCTTGTGAGGACCTCTCATCATCCACGGTTTGAGGCAGTTGTGGAGTGTGGGGCTGTACAGGGTGGAAGTTCTTTTGCTCTAGATCACTAGAGTGGGATACCTGGGACTAGGCTATAGGAATGTGGGGTCTCTCCCCGCTGCTGTGAGGCACACCATCACTTGTTGTTCCCCTTGTTGGCTGCGCTGGGGAGCAGTCAGACCTGCTGCTGCTGCCTTCGACCAGGGCTGCTGCCCTTACTCCCCTGGAATGCTTTTGTGGGCACAGCCAGGATTAGACACCAGCTTTGTCTTTGTCTTCTTCTGCCTCAGATTCCCTTGGGTTTGTTGAAGGGAAGCTGGGAGGCAGTGCCACAGCCTGCCGGTGCTGCCGCTGCTCACATCCCGCCCTCCGTCTGGGTGCCTGGCTCTTTACATTTTTAATGGCATTTTGTATTGCTTTTCTTGTACTGCTCCTGGATATTTTGCAGTCTGCATCTTTGTGGATGGATGCGATGAATCAATAGCGAATAATAATCTGAGTCTAGAGGGAACAGAGTTTGCAGAGCAACTCACCATTCACACTTGCTGGAAGCACGGTGAGAAATCGCCAGCGTAAGGCCGCATGGAGAGAAAATTACCTGGGAGAAGGACAAGAAGGAAATCCAATCTCTGAAAATGAAAATAGATTTTTTTTAAAGTGCTGTGTAAAATTATACATTTAATTCTTTCTCTTTTAGCATCAAACCTTACAGCAGATTGTGCCACAGCAGCTTCCTTGCTGTTCCCTTGTGCTGACTCTCAGGAGCTGGGGTGTTAGCCATTTATTTTTCCCAGTACTGCTATAGTTTTCTATCTTGTTCCTTAAAGGATTGGATTTGGGAGGCTTTTAAATCACTGCAGTCATCTGGGGTGACCGGTGCCTCTGCCATTTAAGACCTGCAGGCTGTCCTGAGGGGAAGGCTGCCATGCTTAGCCTGGCTCTGTACAGCCCTTGACACAAGCTCCTTCCCAGGGCTGTGCCTTCCACCACTGTTCCCCCTTGAGCTGAAGATGGACTGTGCCTCTCAGGCTGCTGTGCCCTGATGAATGTCCCTGGTGTAAATAAAATCTGTTAGAGGGGCTGGAGTCGCTGTCCGTGTTTATCCCCTGTCCCTGCTGCTGCTGCCCACTGCACACACGGGACGATTGTCTCAATCTATCACAATTACCAAGAGGCTTCAGCTAAATAACTTTCTAAAGATCCACTGGGAAAATTCATTGGTTTGAGATCTTAGAAATAGATTTTATTTACAGAGAATCCCAGAAAAGAGCTGGGCCCATGAGCTGGGCCGTGGCTGTGCTCGTGGGCAGCCCAGCCCGACTGGACAGGGCCCCCAGTCCTCACCACCCACCAACACTGGGAGACCTGAAAGTCTTCTTGGATGAGGATTCAATAGGAGAGAATCAAAGGATGGTTTGAGCTGGAAGGGATCTTAAAGATCATCTAGTTCCAGCTCCTCCACACCTGCCCATGTAGGATCACAGAGGGATGTTTAACCCCACCTTCTCTGAGAATAAAGGGACAGGAGGGATTTTATGTCCTGGAGGATTTGATGGCAGTGCCTCCATCCTGGGCAAAGTTTTCCAAAGCCTTTCCTGTCTGGACTGCCCATACTCCATTTTCAAAAGGAATGTTAGCATTGGAAGGCTGGCCAGAGATAGGATCGTGCTACGGCAGCAAAACAAATTGCCTGCTGTCAGCCGAGCCCTGATAGCCGGCTGGGGATGTGCTCCTCCCAGGGATCTTCCACTGACACTTCAACTAAGCTGTTTTAAGGGCTTAAGAGCAGTCAGAACAGGTCATAGCAAGGGGCCAGCCAGCCTGGGAGGAGCTCTGGCCACAGGCATGGGAAGAGCGTAGGAAGAGGCAAAACTGCCCTGCTGCCTCCCCGAGGGCTCTGACCACCCCCAGCACTGTGGTGGGCTGGAGGAACTGGAAAGGGATGGGCTGGGATGGGTTGGACTGGGATGCTTCAGCCCACCAGGGAATTTTCTCCTACTCATTTCCTTTCTTTTCTTGAACTCAAGTAAATTTTAATCATCTGTAAAATCCTGTGGTGAGATATTTCAAAGCTTAACCCCATGCGGGGCTTAGGGAAGTTTCCTGGTTCCGTGTTTGATGTTCCATGGATCATTTCTGCTGTGGTTTGGGGTGTGCCTCCATAGCAGTTCACGTGTTCCTGTATCCCAGCTCACATCCCTTGGCTCAGCAGGGCTGAGGCTCCTAAATCCCACACATTTTAGTGCCTAAATCCTGTGCATTCCAGGAGACTTCATGTGCTGGGTGAGGACCCAGCGGGTACAGTGAGATGCCCGTTCCCTTCCCACCACGAGTTTGGCTGGATCACCGAGTGCTGCTGTGGGGTGTGCTGGTCAGAACCAGGCTCACTCTGTCCTTGCTGCCAAGTGTCCGGGCAGAGTGGCACACACAGGGGATAACCATTTGTAAAAAGGGATGTGAGCGGCAGTGGATAATGGCGCTCATTTAGCGCTGTCTGAGGGAATGCCTGGCGCTCTCCGGGAGGGAGCTGTGCATGCTCTGTCAGGGACAACACTGTTCCAAGAGCTAAACGCCAATTTGGCTTCCTTCACCCGTTCCCGTTTTGCTCCAATTAACTGTCTCTGTGCCGGGTGTGCCTGGGGCAGTGAGTCTGGACACTGTCTGGGGCCTGGCTCTGCTGGGAAGGGGCTGATCAGGGCAGGGGTGCTCAGGGAGTGGGGCTCCTGCTGCCTCGTCCCTGCTGGATGGACCTTCCTTCCCCTGCTAATTTAAATACGATAATCTTCGTTTAGCTACTGCATGCAAATCCCTAAATATCGTAATTTTGATTGCCTCTCTGGCAGTTTAAAGGATTATATCTAGGTTATTTTTAGCGCAGATCATTTCCTTGATCTGATTTCCAGGCTCTGCCCAGAAGGAGCGTGAGGCAGGTGGGATGCAGAGGGAAGCCGTGGGGGCTGAGCATCCCAGGCAGGGCTGCAGCCACCGTGGGGGGCGAAGGAGCAGCCCCTGGGGTGTAGGCGCAGTATTTCCACCTCGTGGAGAGTGAGGAGTTGCATCATTGCAGCACAGCTGGGCCTGCGGAGGTGGACTTGGTGCTGCGAAGTGGTCCCTCATCTCTTCATGGGTTTGGCAAAAAAAACTCTGTGATTTTCTTCACCTCCCTCTCAGAGCGCGTTTGGGACAGACAGGAGGTGCAGGGCACCCTTTGGCAGCTCTGGCTGCCTCTCAAGCACCTGTCCTCTCTCCTCCACCTCCATCCAGCTGGCACGAGGTCCCCAGGCAGCCCTTCCCTCCCAGCCTGAGGAGGAGCATTATCTCCCCTGCTTCAAAGGCAGCACAGCGAGCCCCCTTGCTCCTTTCACGGAGGGATTTAGCTAACGCTCTCTCCAATCCATTTTGCTTCCCTGCGGCTTAGTGTGGATTTCCATCCCCATCTCGTCAGCCCACTTAGGGTGTGCAGCCCTCTGCCAGCCCAGGGGGGCTCACCCCTCCTGTGCTGAGGGCTCCTCGGGGCCCAGGCAGGGCCGAGGGCGCTGAGCACCAGATGAGCACATTGTTGAGCAACTCCAGAGCCAAGGGAAGGAGTTAAAAAAAGAGAAAAGCCTGTTATGGCATGTTGAGGCTCCAGAAACCCTGCTTATCCCTCCCGTGTGTCTGCACCTCCTGGGGGGCTCTGGACGGGGAGCCCACGGAGGAGCAGCAGTGTGGCAGCACCAGCTGCGCCATCGGCCCAAGTGATGGCTCTCAGGCTGGTGAGCCCTCCCTGGTGATGGAGCAGGAGGTCTGGATTCATCAGTCATGTCACATTACATTATGGGATGCAACGCAACATGGCATGACTGATGCAACCCAACGTTAAATGTCATAGAGCAATGGATCAGCTCAAGGCTACGGTAATTTTATGTGCCCATTTAATCTGGTATTTAAAAACAAACACTCATAGCAATCTGCATCACACGCTACATTTTGCAAAATTGAGCAGCAAATCTGTACCAAGCAAATTATATAATTCTGTCATCTCTCAGCCCTATGTACATGTGTGTAAATACTGCAGTCATGTTTAAATTGGTGTCTGACTTCCCTCCCACACCACGAGCACCGCCAGAGCTCTTGGAGAGTGCCCAAGGATGGGGTGTCCACTCCTCAGCCAGTGCCATAGGCAGGTACTGGGGTGTGTCCCACTCTGGTACTCAGCACGTCGGGCTGGGCTGCCACTCTCATCACCTGCAGATGGAGCAGCCCCTGCCACCTCCCAGCCCAGGTAAGTCAGCCTGGCTGATTCACATCAGCCATTTACACTCTCAAGCTGAAGATGATGAAGGATTTTGCCTGGAGGTCATTTTGGGCATGCTTGCCTGAGCTGAGGTGAGCGAAGGCGTGGGGGATGAGGTTCTGCCCCCGCGGCACAGCTGCACCCACATCTGTCTGCAGCTGCACAGATTTTCAGTGCTTCCCTCTCCCTCGTGGCCTGCAGATGCATCTGCCGTGTATCCTCTCTTGTCCATGGCACAGGCTCTCCTGCAGACTCAGTCTTGCTGTCTTTCAAAGCATCTTGGTGTTTTGAAAGGGAAAAGCCTCCCCTGTTGTTTTTCCTCCCGGCTCTGTGTCTGTGTGGCCTTGGTTTGTCTCCGCTCGGAGGAAAAAAATCCCTTAAGTGCTTGCTTACTCCAGCCCAAATGAGGGAAACACTTTGACATGAGCTGAATTTTAAGCAGGTGCTTAAGGGCTGTCCTGGGATGCTTTCCCAGATCAGACCAGGGCAGACCTCTCCAGAGCACAGACCATTCCTCCTTTTAATGGCCAGGGCAACAATAATGGTAATTGATGTTTCCCCATCCTGTCGTAGCACCGTCAGATTTTATGGCCAAAAGAAGTACTTCAGTCCTTTTGCCTTGTCGGGCTCCTTTCCTGTGTCCCTGTGCTGGGACAGGAGGACAGTGGCTCTGGATGCAGGTTCCCTGCCCAGCCTGCTGGGCAGTGATCCATGACAGGGAATGCTGCTTTCCTTAAGGATCAAGAAAGAAAAAAACAGTCAGACCAAACTGAAGGAGCAGACCCACACGGTCTGCCAGGTGTCCCTGCTCGTGTGGGTGTTTTCTGGTGGCATGTGCTGAAGACCTGCCATTGGCATCAATCCATGTGGATTCCTGCTCATTCCATCCCCAGTCTCTCACCATTTCAGTTCCCGATGTGCTTTGCAGGACTTGTGTCTGAATTTGCAAAACACGCTCATGTCAGAGCATTCCCTTTTCCAAACAGAGACCTGCCGAGGCCAGCAGACTTGGGAGAGCAGCAGCTTTCCCATCACAAACTCTCCCTTCCAAGGCTGGGTGCTCCCTAGACAGCGTGGCTGGGGCAGGAGAGCTCAGCACAGCGCGACTCGGAGCCAGGCTGGGCTCCGGCGGTGCCAGGCACGCTGGCTGCTGAGCCGGGATCTGTGTTTGTGCACAGACCTTTCCACGGGGGGCTGTGCTTTGCAGCACTTGCCAGGCGTTTTTCCCTTTAATTTCTGAAGCTGCCTGGCAGCGTGCAGCCAGGTAGGGATCCGGAGCAGGGCTGGAGCAGCAGCTCCAGAGAGGCTCTGCGGCAGCCGACAGCACAGCCAGACACCGCGACTGTCTGCAGGGTGTGTGCTCAGCAAACACATCTCCGGGGCTCTGGAGGTGGGGAAACAGGTAGATGCTCGCAGCCTCGGAAGTCTGTTTTTACATCTTGAATCAGAAACATGCGATGAAAAATTCATATTTCGGTTCAGATCTTATTTTTGGCTCAAGATCAGAAAAAAAAAGTTAAGTGGGGAATCTAATGTGCATTTATATTTGCGTAGCTCGCTAGCAGTGGAACTGCTTTGTGTCTCACACAGCTCATGCCAAAGTGAAGGATTTGCTCTTTCATTTTCAGCCTGGGGTGAAATTTTACAGTTGAGATTATAGGATCCTGAAAATAATTGTTGCCCCAACCTTAACTCTTACATTATAAATGAGGATGCATCATACTCAGCATGACTGGGAATTACAGAAATTAAGGATGAAAAAGACCTCATCTTCCAGCCAGTGTAGGATTATTTTGTACAGTGTATTTGATTTTTTAGAACATTCTCTCTCCTCTTGTGATGGCCATTTTCCTTCCAGAGCAGTGCTGTTAATGAACACTTCCATTTCAAGAAAGACATGTCAGTAGTGTCCTCACGCTGTTCTTCTGCAAAAAAAGGCAAGAGCAGTTTCTTTACCTTGCTCTGATATTCTTCTGGCCCAGGCAGCTCAGACAGATTCAGGACTGAGGTGGAGCTGAGGTTTGCTGGATGCCAGGGCTGCCAGCGTGGGGCTGGCGCTGTGTGCCACTGTCAGGGTGCACACCTGGGAACAAGGAGACTGCAGCTCCATCCTCACCAGGGACCTCTCAGACTTCCTCCTCAGCCTGCCTCTGACTGCCCCCTCACCCTCCCACTGCTGTCCCCACCAGGTGCTCCTGTCCACCCTGCAGGACAGCACCAGGGGGGAGGAGAGCCAGAAAGCCACAACTCTGACAGCACTGGTTTTCTTCCCAAGCTTATCAGGGCAGATTTCTGCCGTGGAATGAATAACCAAAAGCTGTAAAAAGGAAGTTTTCTTTCTGTGCTTTCTTTTTCTCCCTCTTTGCCCATCCAGGCTGGCTCCTTTCCACCCTCCTTCCACTTCTCTTTGTTGTTGCTAAAAAGATTAAACTTGTTTGACCAGGTTCTGAGTCAGCACAGTTGTAAGGGGAAGATGAATGAGGCTCTTTAACCCTGCTTATCCCTCCAAATGCCCTCCTCCTGGAAAGAAACACACACACACGTATGCTCCGGGAAACATCAGTTTTAATGTTCCTTTTATTTTTAAGTCATTCTTTCCCCCAGTCTTATTTCTACTTCTGTCAGATAATGGGGCTGCTCTCACTCCTGCTGCTCTCTGTGCTGAACCTTTCTCTGCTTTTCCAGGCTGAAAGGGCTCTCCCTTTCTTCTGGATCTTCTGCAGTGAGCCAGAGCAGGACGCGTGATCCTGAAAGGCCAAAGTGCCTTTGTTCTTTTGTCCCCAAAACCTTTCCCCTCTCCCCTTGAGTCTCACATCTTGATCCTTTTTTTCCCGTTAGTCCTCGGAGGAGTCTGTTTTCAAAACCCTTTTATCCTGGCAGTAAAAATTGAAAGCGTGAAGAGAAAGATGGAAGATGGAACAGAGAGATGGGGCTTAGACCCAGGGAGAGTGGGTTTGGGATGGGCTGGGGTGCTGCTGAGCAGTGAGGGCAGCACATTGGGGTACACATTGACCTTGGCACTTGCATCTCCTCGTGAACCACTGTGTAGTCAGACCTGATGTGTCCCATCCATGTGCTCTCCCATCGCCAGCATCCCGAGGTACCAGCGCCTGGATCCAGCCAGAGAGCACTTCATGGCCCCTGGGGGCAGCCAAGGCAGAATGAAACTTCAGGGCAGGATTTCAACCCTGCTCTGTTTATTGCTCCTTGCATTCCTGTTTGTTTGACAGCCTGACACCAAAGTCCACAGAGCTCCAGGAAATTTCTTAAGCACAGGGCTTGGGAGAGGCAAATATTTTCCTTTCCTGTTGGGGGGATAAACAGAAGTAAATGGTGCATCCATAATCCTGGAGTCTGCTTTACAAATGCCTTGTGGTGGTACTGTGTGTCATTCATGTAGGTGACTTTTACAATGAAAAATCCCATTTAAGCCTGACCTTTCACGTTCTGGAACATAATAGACTGTGCAACCCAATGGCATCCTGCTGGCAGGGACACGGGTGAGCTGGAATATTCGAAGGGAAGGGGACGCTGGAATCCTGGAAATTCGTTTGTCAGAAGTTGTGTTTCAGGGAAGAGTCAGGGCAGCTCTGTGGGCAGTGCAGGGCACAGAGGCTGCCCCCAGCCTGCCAACACCATGGTCTGGAGGAGGTGAAAATCTCCCCGATGAAAGGTGATCTGAACTTGGAAACAATCTCCTAAGAGCCCTCTCTGCAGCGCTGTCTGCTTATCCCCCAGGGCCCAGGAGAATGAAAATGCAGAGAAGGTAAATGAGGAAGAAACAAGATCTGCTCTTCTGCAAGCACAAGGTGATGCATATTCTGCCTGGAGGGGATGGGATGGGACGAGGTCTGATTCTCACTCCCAGCACCACTCCCTGTCCTGCCTCTGCCTGGATGCAGGGCAGGTGGGCCTATTTTGGCCTATTTCCAGCCAAACAATTAATTATTGCTGCCGTGCTCCTCACGGGGCTCTTGGTGCAGCAGCTCTTGGTGTTGGCTGCCGAGGCTGTGAATTCCCCCCGTTCCCCCTGGCTCACTTGTAGCATTTATGTTAATACACTATCAGGCAGCCACATCCCATGGCTTATCATTTTCATCAAGTCTTGGTTTTATGGTTGAAAGGAATTACTTTCAAAAGACCATTACCACCTCCCTGTTTCTCATGGCCTCATGCCTACCTGCTGTTAAGCTTTTATAAAGGCATATTTTTTTGTGTAAAGCTCATAAAAGCCACTACTCAAGTCCCACGCTTGAGTCCACTTCCCTCGCTCGCTGCCTGGGACTCTGACTCGGTTGATCCCGGCTGGTGCTGCTGGGAAGCTGGGAAAGGCAGGAGAGAGCAGCTGCTTCCCCGGGGCTGCAGGGTTCAGTGATGGTGCCAGCACAGGGAGACCAGGAATACCTGATGAGGATGGTGCAGATCCTTCTCAGGGAGGACAAGGGGACACGGGGGTTCTTGGCCATCTGCAGGCAGGGAGAGGGCAGTGTGCTGCTGGCCCTGAGCCTCTGTGGTCCTGCTCATCCCCAGCACAAATTTCAGCACCTCCTTTAGCTCTGGGTACCGCATTCCTTTGGGAGCCCGGCTCCTCCCGGCGGTGGTGGGCAGATGTTCCTGCCCTCGGGGTGTGCCACAGGTTCTAGGGCTGGGGCAGGCACTGCTCTCCGAGCCTGCTGGCAGGGCAGCATCTCCTTTAGCATTCCTGCCACATCCACTGCTGCTTTACTTTTTATTTTTTCACTGGTGAGTTGAAAAGGGGCAGGCAGCAAGTCACACTGCCTGATAGTCACTTGCCAGTAACATAAAACTCTTATGCGCCAATATATCAATCAGCGTTATGTGTCAGCCTTGACTACTGCATTCAGCTCCCATCACCCAAACAAAATCATGCTCTAGCAGCCGAGGAGGAGGCTAACACCGATGGCTGGAGGCATGGCTGGGCATACAAAGCATGGGTGGGGAGCTGGGTGGCCGAGCCAACTGCTGAAGCTAGGGACAAAAGCTAGGGAGATGCAGGATGCAGGCAGGGATGGGGTTTGCCCAGCAAAACCTGTGGTGCTCCCTGCCCCGTGGGGATGGATGTGATGGTCAGTGAAGGGTGAGGGTGCCCTGCATGCTCACTGCCCTCTGAAAGGTTCGCATCCCTTGGCAGCCAAGAGATGCCCATGGCTCCAGGCAGGAACGACCGGGGGTCAGTACCTGCAGCCCACCTAGCCTCCTCCTGCTGACCTCCACACCTCCTCCTTATTTCCATCCAGTTGGAATAATTGCAGCTGGTTAAAGGAGGTAATGATTTCTGGAGGGTCACTGTGTGCTGTCACCCTCTCCCTTTCCATGGAGGCTGCCATGAGGCATTTTCTCCTTGTTGGACTCCTCTGCCAGCCCCGGTGCCAGTGGTTGCTCCTGGGCAGGGAGAGTGGCTGTGTCCTGGTCCTGAGAGGGAAAGCACTGCCCTTTGTAGTGCTGAGGGACTGGGGAGCCCCTACAGTCTGTGCTGGGTGAGGCAGGCATGACTGACAGTGAACACTGAGGTCTAAGTTATGTTTTGGATTAAAAGAACACAAAAATGTAAATGAGACGGGGGCAGGCCCCAGGTCCTTGGCTTGCTGATGATGTGCTCGGCATTTGCATCCCTCTGGCTTCAGAGAGGAGAGGTGCAGTGGGGGCTTCCTGAGGACCCCCTTGCAGACCATCCCTGGCCCCAGCTGTGCTGTGGAGGGACTGGTGATGCTCCCTGGCTCCCACAGCAGCACGGCTCCTGCTCCGGCCGTGTGCCCGTGGGCTTGGCTGGCACAGGTCTGGGATCATCCTCATGGCTCTGCCGCCAGCTGGAGCAGTCCTGGCCTTGGCTCTCCCTGGGGTGGTAACCCTGGGGTGGAGAGGCTGCAGTGTGGGTACTCTCACAGCAGCAGAAACCTCCAGGCTTGGTGTTTCTTCATATTCAATATGCGAGTGGCCACTGTATCTCCTGATTATTTAATTTGACTGGAATAAGAGGTATTTGTATTCATTTCCAGAGATGATGTACAGGCCTGATCTTAAACTGATTTAGACAGTATTGTACATCATGAAAAATGAGAATGGGGAAATCTAATGTATGGCTTTTTTTTAAAAAAAAAGGGCACTTCACAGACCTGCAAGGAATTACAAGACATAGGCAAATGCTGTCACAAAAGTCTCTCTTAAATGACAAAAGGACATGAAGAATAGCAGTGCTCAGCAGCACAATACAAGCTCCAATAATACCATCACATGCCTCCTCTCCAGCAGTTTGTAGTACCAGGGCTTTGACAGATGTTCTGTGTCAAATTTTGCCCTGCTCACTGGAGCTGTTACCGTGTCTCCCGTGCCCTCTGCCAGCAGCCCCCGACCTCTCGGGCTGGGAGCTGGCTTTTCCCGGTGCCTGCATGTCCCCTGGGCACGTTCACCCCTCCATGCCCATGCTCCAGGTCCGGACTCAGCACCAGGACTGGACTCACCTTGTCTGCATTTTGGCTGGGTCAGGCACAACGCCATGGAGCCATAGAATGATTTGGGTTGGAAAGGACCTTAAATACCACCTAGCTCCAACTCTCCCACCATCCCTGTTGTCTGTGTGGGAAGGGGATTGTGAGCCTGGAAGTTCCTGCGGCCTGGAGTTCTCCTGGGGATGTTTGTCATGGACAGCCCAGGTTTGGGAGGGTGAGTGGGAGAAGCAAGCCAGCAGCAGGCAGAGGTGAGGACTGTTGCTCTGTGAGTTTTCAGCAGCATGGCTCTGCCTGCACACACGGATCTTGGAGAGAGAGGTGCTGCTGGGGGGGCTGTGAGCCGGGAGAGGTGACGTCAGTGCCTTAATGACAGCACTCCAGGTCGGAATTAAAGCACTGGCTGTGTCTTAGGGGCACTGCGACCTCTGCAAGGTCTGATTCTAAGCAGTCATTAAAGCTGATGTGATGAAGGGGGAGAGGCTCGGGCAGGTGCCCCGGCTGGGTTGGAGCACACACATACACACACACACACACACACACACACCTTGCTGTGTGATTTCTGTTTCATCCGCTCTTATCTTCCTTCCAAAATCAAGGCAGAGCAGTTCTGGGAGCTGCTAGGAAACAGCCATGTGATTGGAGGTGGCTGTGTGCCTGTCAGAGGTACAGCAAATGGATCCCTTTTGGGAACCTCCTAGGATCTGTTCAAACCTTTCCATGGAAGCACATATGCTTGGACGAGGGCCACGTTTTGACCTTGACTGGATGGGAGGTTTTAATTATCAGAGCTGGCTGAACAACACACAACATTTTGCCACGGGCAATTTCTAGGAATTCATTTCAGCATTGCTTACACCTTTTGGGCTCTGCGTGTATGAGCACGCAAACAAACCCACTCCAAAGCAGGTGTTTTCACGTGCTGAGGGCACTGTGCTATTATTTACACCTCTCTGTGCTGCTTCTGTACTCTCAACGTAAATGTGACTCACACGTAACTGTGGCTGAAAAGAAAGTGTGAGATCCCAGTTCCAAGGAGTCACAAACTTTCAGTCAGTGCCAGAGGGTGGTTTGGGGGTCAGACCTGGATTTGCAGCTCTCCAACGCCTGCTCCTGCCTGGTAAGAGCAGAGCAGCCACTGCAGGCAGCGTGTCTGTGCTGGGGCACAGCCTCTCCCACCCCACCTCATCCCAGCACATTGCCTTCGAAGGTCTCCTGCCTCATTCCCAAAGCATCCTGAAGTGTTTCCTGGGCTGCCCCTCCAGGAAACCAGGGAAGCACTGGGAGGCTTGGAACTCTGAGCTTTAAGAGACGCTCTTTGATGCTTAAATAGATAACAATCAAATGAAAACAGTCTTTTGCCGACTCATGGGAGTGTTCCATCTTTGTGGTGGCACGAAGTGATTTAGCCATTAAGGTTAATGCTCGTCTTCCTGCTGTCTGTTGGAACTCTGGGCCAGGCAATGCAAATAGCTTAGCCAGTACTTTTAAAGGTCATTGTGCACGAAAAAATAAAGATCATACACGGCTCATGGAAATGTCCTTAGTAATCGCTGCTTCTCGGGGGAGGAGGGACGAGGCACTCCTGGAGCGTTTATCTCATCCCACTGAGTGGTCAGTGACAGCCCTCGAATTTTTGGCAGCTTTAGCTGCAGGTTGGCATCACCTCCAGTGCTTGTGTCCCCCCACGTGGTCTGTGTCCAGCTGCTGGTGGTTCTGGCAGTCACCAAACACGGAGGATGCCGACTCCAGGCACAACATCACCAAGGCACACGCGCCAGTGGCGGGCACACGGGACAGGTCTCACCTCTGAGCTCATCTTTGGGTTTCCTGCAGGAATCCCAAAGGTTCAGATCTTCCTTTCTCTGCCTTCCCCACAGGATATCTTGCTCCTAATTTAGCTAGGAGGTAATTTTAATCCTTCTCTCCTCAGACAACGGGCTACCTCCATGCATAATTAATTTATTAACACAGTAACCTACTTTAAGGTGATAATCTCTTTAGGGTCACAGCAGATCTCAGCCTGGCCTTGTGACAGGAGTTTTTAGAGAACCTAAATTCCTTGGCATCGGGAGGCAACCATCTGGACAGTGCCTGTGGCATTCCCTGCAGACAGCCCATTCCAGCTCCTGGGGCTGGCTCCCAGCCCCACAGCCAAACCTCTGCGTGCAGAGGAGCTGCTCAGGCGTGAGACCAGCAGCAGGCAGTATTCTCGGCAGTGTCCTTTAGCAGTGCCTTCCTCTTTGTCTTTCCCGAGTCGAGCTGCTGGATTGTGACTTCCCGGAGGAGGAGAGGAGGGAGCCGCTGCTTTGCAGCCTCTCTGATGTGGGTGTTTAGCACCAGCTCTAATAGCCTCCCCTCTCAGAGAAGTGAACTACATCCTCTGCTCATTACCGCAGCCCTTCAGAGGAGAAGGAGAGGAAAAGATCCCATTCAGTCTCGCTCTTTCCAAACAATGCAACGAGGACGAGGACTCCTGTGTTTGTAGTGAGTGTTTCTTATACAAGAAATAAGCAATAAATGAGGAAATCCTGGTGACCTGCAGCGTGCCCCAAGCCCTAACGTTTCTCGAGTTTGACTGTCCACGGACAGAGCCGCAAAGTCAAACCGAGACAAAAGTGAAATGAAAGCAGCTTTTAAAGTCTCTATTCTTCTCTTCTGCTGTGAAATTCCTGCCTCTCTTTGTTGAGTATGATCTTTGTTGGTGTTTTCTTTGTGCCTGGAGTAATTTCTGTGTTGAGGGCCTGTTGTGCTGCTTCCCAGCGCTGCCACTGTTGTTCATCCTGACACCGACCCTTCCCGGGAAGCGGCTGCTCCGCGGCTGCCGAGCTGGGGGACATCAGACATGCCCCCAAAGCCCCTGGAGAAAGCAGCCACCAGCTCCTGTGAGGCTTTGTACAGCCAAAGGGAGTCAGAAACCTCACAGCGATGTCCCTGCCCGGGGAGGTTTGGAGAGAGCTGTGCTTCAGGTGGAGGTGGGAGAGTGAGCAGGGCATCATCCAGCCCAGCCCATGGCTCTCTCGGTGCCAGGGCTGGAGAGATACAGTCCTGCAAAATTCCCTGGAAGAAGCAATTGTGCCTTCTGAGAGAGGGAGGAGAGCACCCCGCAGGATTTTGAGACAGTGTTCCACACCATATAGGATGTATATTAATGAATATGAATAAATATTGATATTAATTATCTCAACCTGCTTGAAGCTTTGGAAAAGTACATGTTTGGGGCTCTGCAATGTGTGAGCTGACCTTAATTCTGCTGTCACTGAGCAGGGCATGCTGACATCCTCACATGGGTGCTGATGTTTCTGCAGTGTTGGTTGTCCGTGGGGCACAGGTGAGATTTTGCACAGTGTGAGGAGTGAAACGTGCCCTGTATGGCTGCAGGAGAGCAGGGATTGAGCCTTGTACTTTATAACTTTTCTGGCTTCCCATCTGTAAACTTCCCAGTCAGGGTAACAGATGGGGACAGCTTGGATGTTGCAGATACAGTTTGATGTACGTGGACTTGAGCCAGTGTCCTGTCGGAGCTGAGCGCTGTCTTCCAGCCTGTGGATCATGGGAAATGAATTAATGCAGGCTCTGGGGTCATCACAAATACTCACCCTGTCCAAGGAGGGGTGGTGCCTTGTGTGTGGCTGGAATAGCACACCTAGTGAAGGCAGGTCCGAAGCTGCACCGAGCTGTTTCACCCCTGGCATGGCACTGGTTCTTGCTGGGAGTGTTTCAGGCTGTGGGAAAGCAGGGTAACACACACACAGGGAGATAATGAAGGACAGTGGGGAATACTCCCCAAGAAGTCTGTGTGGCTGCTGAGAGACAAAAGCCAGGGCTCTTGGCTGAGCCAGATCCTCTGCAGAGGGTGGAGGGAGCAGAGCAGGGGATGTCCCTGGGGGCTGCTCACCCCTGCCACCAGGGCTGGCCACCTCCTGCCCCTCAGCTGGGCAGCAAAGGGAGGTGAGGAGGCACCCAGCCTCTACCCACCCTCCTCCAGAGGGGACCTGATGCAGACCCTCTTCCTGCTTTAGCCCAGATGGGGGATGAGCTCACCCTCCTGGACCTCCACAAGCCACTCACTGCCATCTCAGATGTGGGAGGTTCCTCCTGTCCGTCACTCCCCCCTGTGCTTCAGTGTCTTGCTGTCACTCCGAGGCATTACAGCCTGGGTAGGCGACACCATTTATTCCTCTTGCCCCTCTGCTAGAGGATGTCTCCTGGGTGTTTGGAGAGGCAAACCAGGGCTTGCACACCACTTGGCTGTGCGACTGTGAGCTGGTAAATCAAGCAGAGAGACGTGTCAGCCTGGCTCGGGATGCTGCAGTTGTCCCTGGCTCTGCTGACAGTGCCCTCGCTGTCCCCAGCGGCTCTGGGGCCACGGCGCCGTGCTGGCAGCAAAACCTGCCTGCAAAACTTCAATTCTCTCTGGAAGCAGAAATGGGGGATTCAGTCCTCCCCTTCTCTCCTCCCTCTCCATCACATTTCCTTGGAATAAAGCTGCTTTAAACTTCTTCCCTGGCTTGTCCTGCTGCGGCGAGTTGCATCTGCCTGTCATGTCACGTTAGTGTTCGCTGGGAGCCACGCCATGACATCCCAAGCAGACTGGCGTACCACGGAAATAAAGTTGCTCTATGTGAAAATGGAAAAGTAGTCGCTTTCCAGAAAATAGGCTGGAGAACATCAGCTGCAAATGGGAAGGGAAAAAAAAAAAAAAAAAGGCTTGTCTGAGTGGATGAAGGGATAGCTTTTAAAAGGCAGACCCAGCTTCCACGGATGTCAGTGGAAAGCCTTACACAAACGTTAATGGCTGTGGAGTCATGCCCTAAAGCATTATATTTTTTGGGATGATGTCAAATTGTAGCATCTTAAACGAAGCTTTTGTGTTACTATAATAAGGGATTTTTTGGTTCGACTCCTTAGGTTAGGTCTTTAGTGAAGTCACTTCACCTCTCCCTGCCCCTGGAAAACAGCTCTCATGAAACCTGTGAAACTTTATCGAGTGCTTTGAGATCTATAGGTGGAGTGAGGCTGTTGGGGATGCATTGTTACCACTCTCACTAGAGAATGATTTGAGGGAGGAAAAATGTTTGTGATTCTTTGGACAGATCTGCAGAGGGTGGAAAAAACGAGTAATTTGTCCCCTATTAAAACATTGTGAAATACTCCGACTCTGGAATAATTTCCCTTGTGCTTTTAGAAACCCCTTGAGTTCAAAGCATCCACCCCCTGATGCTCCAGCCTAAGCTGTATCTTGTAATCTCTGCTGTACCCTTTGGGAAATCTCCCCACGGCTCTGTGTACACAAGAGAGACTCTTCGAAGAAAATTTTATTAAGAAAGACATTTTCCTAAAGTGGGATTTAAATAGTAAGCTACATTCCCTCTGTCAGCCGTTCTCTCCCTTCATGCCTACTGGATCCTGTTCTGGAATAGATATCCATCTCCTGTCTGGCACGTGGGCATCTCTGATAACGAGGGCTGGTGCTGGCAGCAGAGATGGAGGGAATGGAGAGCCTGCTGTGCCCCAGCAGCTTTGGGAGGGGCTGGAGCTGGCAGCCCCCAGCACTCACAGCCTCCCCACTGGTGGCTCCTGGTGCTGGGACAGGTGACTTTGCAGGAAAGAGGAGCCCTCATTCCCAAACAGCTCCTCCAGGACGTGGTAGTCACCTCCAGCTGGCCCCAGGGATGGGGAGTGGACTTTGCTGTGTCTGTGAGTCACGTCTCTGTTCAAGGACTCACCTCAGAACAGGCTGAGAGTAAATTTTTGTTGTCCCTGGTGGTCACCATGTGTGGTCCTCAAGGGGAGGACTCTCAGAGTTGTCCTCCTGAATTCCCATCACAATCACATCATGGAGGCACTGATGCCTTAGGTTTGAACTTTTCTGTGCTTCGAACCCTGCCCTGCCCAGTGTCACTCTGCAGTTCCCTGGAGCTCGTTCAGTGCTGTTCTCTCATGCTCACACACACACAACAAAGCCTCTCCAGCTCTCCAAGGACACCCAGCCCCTCCTAGGCCCAACAACTGCAAACCACAATCTTGGGGACAGGGGGGCAAGCTTGGGCAAATTCCATCCTTGCCTGGCTCCTGCTTGGGGAATTGATGCTGAGATCCAAGTGGGAAGAACTCAGGAGCTGTCCTTGTCCATGTTGGGATGCACTGAGGCAGGAGCCTCTGGAGCCCAGAGTGTACCTCTGAAGGCCTTTCCAACCAATCCCTCCTTGATTCCTTTATTCCTGCCTGCTCTCTGTTTCTAGGGAGACATTTAAGGCATCAGCAGCAACAGCCAGCTGAGTATTATGGATTCTTTGTGCATTGCTCTGATAAATACTGTCTACAGGGTATGTTGCAACAAATGTTACAAGTCCCAAGCACAGCATTTCAGAGGCAGTACGCAACTTGATAATCTCATTATTTGCTACTCCTACACGATATAAGAGCATCATCAGATCAGCCTTATGTTTTGCTGCAATAGAAATAATTAATTAAAAAAATCAAACTGCCACCTATAACATCTTTAAAAAGCAATAGAGAACATGCAGAAGCTACTCTGAAAACAGCTCCAGGACTAGAGCTTCTGAAACTTCTCACCTGAAAAAGGGAAGAATTGTTTTGCATTCAGGTTCACTTTGAAAGTTGTAAATACTTCATGGTAGTTTACTTGCAGAAAATGGTGAATTTTTAAGGGCTTGTTTGCAAAACATGAATTTTGAGCTTTTAGGAAGAACTGTTTTTACCAGGTGCTCATTCTCAGGGTTATGGGTGCCTGAGCAAGGCACAGCTCTCACTGCAGAACCTCACTCCCCAGAGTCCACAGCTGCCTTCCCATGGCAGCCTGCAAGGCTTGGAATTTAACCCAGGTTAACAATTACATTGATGCCTTAGGTTTGAATTTTTCTGTGTTCCCAGCCCTGCCCTGCCCAGTGTCACTCTGCAGTTCCCTGGAGCTCGTTCAGTGCTGTTCTCTCATGCTCACACACACACAACAAAGCCTCTCCAGCTCTCCAAGGACCCCCAGACCCTCCTAGGCCCAACAACTGCAAACCACAATCTTGGGGAGAGGGGGGCAAGCTTGGGCAAATTCCATCCTTGCCTGGCTTCTGCTTGGGGAATTGATGCTGAGATCCAAGTGGGAAGAACTCGGGAGCTGTCCTTGTCCATGTTGGGATGCACTGAGGCAGGAGCCTCTGGAGCCCAGAGTGTACCTCTGAAGGCCTTTCCAACCAATCCCTCCTTGATTCCTTTATTCCTGCCTGCTCTCTGTTCCTAGGGAGCCATTTAAGGCACCAATATCAGAACACAAACTCACCTGCCCATGGGTTGGCTCTGGACTGCTCCCTCCGCTGTGCTGAACGTGGAGGGATGTGGCACAGAGCAGGGAGAACATTCCGAGAACACTCTGTGGGGAAGTGTTTCTCAAGGTGCCCTCACAGGGACTCAGCTCCAGCAGGGGAGAGAAATGTGGCAGCCTGTGGCACTCAGAGCTGCATGGTGCTTGCCCCTGCAGCTGGCCCTGGAGGACATCAAGTCAGGGAAAATCCTGGGGTGGAAGGCACCCCCAGTCCAACTCCTGGCCCTGCACAGGACAGCTCCAAGGGTCACACTGAGAGTGTTGCCATACACTTCTTGAGCTCTGTCAGGCTAGTGCTGTGACCACTGCCCCAGGGAGCCCCTTCCAGAGCCCAGCCACCCTCTGGGGGACGAACCTTTTTTTAATATCCAACCTAAACCTCCCCTGACATGGCTTCAAGTAATTGGGACCCTTAGGTCCTGTCACTGGTCACNTGGCTTTGGGTCATTCCCTTGGGTCACTGGTCACCACACAGCAGAGGTCAGTGTCTGTCCCTCTTCTTCCCCTCCTGAGGAAGTTGTACCTGCTCTGAGGTCTCCCCTCAGTGTCCTCTTCTCGAGGCTGAACAAACCAAGTGACCTCAGCTGCTCCTTGTGTGGCTTCCCCTCCAGACCCTTCACCTTCTTCACAGCCCTCCTTTGGGAGCTCATCATGATGTTCTAGCCCTCACCAGTGTGTTTGGGCCATGGTTTGAGCTTGGGCCAGCCCAGCTCGGGTAGGAGTGCATCCATCACAGCATTCCCCACATGGTTGCTATGGGATTATTTTCCATTCGGACCAAGTTATTTTGACCTCCCTGCCACTGACCAGCCCAGGCTGGAGGTGCCCGAGCAGCGAGCAGGAGGCTCTGGCTGTGTCTAAGGAGTACCCCAAGGGTTGGCATTGCTAAGCACCGTTTAAAAGCAGTAGCAGCAGCAGGAGCTCTGCATCCATAATGAAAAATTCTTCAGCAAGCAAAGCAGTCTGAGGCTATAGAAGGGAGCCTGCCCAGTTGGGAGTCATTTGCAGATGGTTCTGGTTCATTTGTTGACTGCTTTTTCTCTGTCTTCATCAGCCACCACTTCCCTTGGCTTAGCAGCACACTCGGAGCATATGCTTTGCTTTAAGCACCTGAGAAGTCCCATTGACTTCAGTGGGGAGACAAACGCTCCTGATTAAAGGTAACTGACTGCTCCAGTGTTTTGCTAAATCCGAGGCTTGGGAATGGAAATAAATGGGAGAATCCTGCCTGCACAGGATCCCTTCTGGGGAAACATTTACTCTGGAGGCAGAAGAATATTTACTCTGGAGGTATGGCAAATTTCCTATCCACAGTGTCTTTGGGATCTCCTTTTGGGAAGCGATCCACACTGACCCTGTGGCTCCAGACTGAACTTGGACTCTTTATTGTCATGGTTGCAGGAGGAGAAAATTTATTTCCCTGCTGTGGCCTGGCACGTAAATGTAAGAAAACTACGAAAGTGAGTACCTCCCACCTTGAGGGGAGATGAGGAAGGCACTATTCACCTTTTTAATCTTAAACATCTTATATTAGTATTAATTTAAAGCCGTGAAATAGGAGCTCTCCAGAAAATCCGGGTTACTGTCCAAGCTTGCTGCCTGACCTGGGCCAAGCCCTGCCTGCCTCGTTTATCCACCTGCACGGTGGGGACAGTGACCCAGGTGTCACCAGCGCAGGGTTGACAGCAGGTCTCTCCTTACAGAGGGAGAGGTGAGGAGGGCAAGCCCTTTGGTGGGGCAAAGTGGCCCAGCTGAGCTCCTGGTCAGCGAAGCCATGGCTGGAGAGCCCTCACACAGCAGATGCCGAGCTTCAGGGACCGGCAGCCTGATGAGGTTTGTGATCTTTTGTCTTGTATAGTTATTCCTGCTAGATATTAGTTTTAATTACGTCCAGAGTGGTCTTTCATAGGCAAACAGAAGGTAACTTTCCTGTTCCATAGGATCCGTAAAGTCAACAACGAGTGAGTAAGAGCAGACACAAAATGTTTTGGAGGAGGAGGAGGAAGCTGAGGAAGCCACCTCACCTTTCAGAGCACAAAGAGCATGACAGGGTGACCCTGCTTGCCACCCAGCCGGGCTGGGAGAAGTGAAACCAGCCCTGAGCGCTTCGTTTGAGTCTGGCTTCGCAATGCCCCAGGCTGATCCCCTGCAAAGGCTCCCAGGTGGGAACAGGTCTGCTGTGGATGCTCTGCCTGGCGGTGAGAGCGAATCTCTTTTGTTTGGTTTTGTGCTGGCGAGGACCAGGACAGAACTAATGGGCTACTGGCCTCGGGGGACTAATGGGCTGGCTAATAAGGACATGGATTTTGACATGGCAGAGCAAATAAGAATTGGCAGGCATTAACCTCAGACATGTCTGCTACCTAGAGAAATCCAAGCCCCTCTCTCACTCTTCGTTCTGTTTAGCATATTAATGTTTAATTCCATTAGCATCAGCAGCGGTGGCTGCTGCTCAGCCTGGGAGCTGCTTGGGGAGCCTCGGGAGGTGCCGCTCTTGGAAAGGGGAGCCGGTGGCTGGCCGGGAGCCAGGCTCAGCCCCTGCCCCGGCTCGGCGGCATCGCTGACACTGCTCTGGCTGCCAGCATCTGCCTCTTGTTTGTGCTCCCCCGCTAATTCAGCATCAGCCGCTGCTGCCCGCTCCGCAGGCTGTCTCCTCCCTGACACATGGCTTGTGCATTCCGTTTCTGTTCACCGGAGGGATTTTCCGCCTTTCCTTCTCTCTCTCGCTCTCTCCCCTCCGCTTTCACCCCTTTCCCTTTCGCATTCAGGGCGCAACGCCTGTGCGCCTTCCAGGAGAGGCAAGGTTGCAGGGGCTGCTTCCAGGACGGAAATAGGACAGGGCAAGAGCTCCTCACAAAGAAATGAACCATGTTGATTCATCTCCTCGAGTCTCCCCGCTCTGCTCTCCTCGCTAAGTGGCAGTGGCAGCAGCAGCATGGTGTTCAGTGGTGCATTTCCCCGCGTTCGACCCGGCAGCCCTGCACCTCTGGAGAGAGGATTGATCACAGCAGGACAGGCACGGAGCAGACCCGATGTCTGGAGCGATTCCTTGCAGAGCTTATAAATCTAATCAGTGAGGTGGTGTTCTATTTTTCTCTCCTTTTCCCCCTTAATGTTTCCTTTTAAACGAGATATTAAAAATAGGAATATTAATTTGGCAGATGGTGCAATTGGGCTTTTGGCAGGAGTCTGCACACTGTGCTGCGGAGCTGCAGACCTCTGTCTCCACGCTGGAGCACTGAGCGATGCTCTGGCTCCTCTCCAGGCTCTGCCTTCCTCCAGCTCCTGCTCCCTCCTCCAGCTCTCAGTGCTGGGGCAGAGGGAGCTCTGATGGGTCCTTGCTCCAACTGTAGCCAAGCAGATTTGATTCCTGACAGTTCTGAGCCATCACCAAAGGGCGGAGGGCTGGTTTCTGTTTTAATTGCGGCCAGGTTTGATGGGAGCACTGTGCGTGTGGTGCTTTCCTTCTGTGGGGGTCAATTGAATCTCAGTTCTGGGTTTGTGGGGGTCCTGGGTGCCCTGGGCTTTCTGCAGCATCCAAGAATCCCTCCACAGGAGGGTCTGTGGGGGCTGAGTGTGATGGGTACATGCAAGCAGAGCATTTCCAACCAGAAACTTCTCTGCACACTTGGCCTTCTTTTTTTCCTTTTTTCCCCTTGTTTTTATTTTGTTTGTTTGTTTGGTTTTGTTTTGTTCTTTTTTGTTTGTTTTGTTTTTTGTGCTGTATTCTGGTTGGTCTTGTCTCCATCCAAGAGGAGAGTTCTGGTATTTCATTGCTTTTCATCGCCTGAATTTTCAGAAACACTACAGAGCTAAGTTTCCCCTAAATTTTCTCTGCTGGAGCTTTGGCCCAGTGCTGCAATTTCACCAGGGGCAAAACGAGCCCTAATTAATCCCAGCATCTATGCCGTGTCCCTTTAGTCCATCTGCAGCATCCCGTGGTTTAACATGTCTCTCCTCATGCTGTGCCTGAGCCCAGCCTCAGTTTCTCGGGGCTGTACCTCAGCAGGGTCCTGGGAACGGCAGGGAACAAAGGCAGAGCCAGGCCTCGCGCTCGCCCTTCATTTTTCACATGCACACAAAGATTTCTTGTTTTCCCAATTCTTTTGGCATTTTTTTTGCCGTCCTTTGAACTCCTTCTGGCTCGTCTGTCTTTGTTAGAACGTGGTGCCCAGATCTGGGTGTGTTGCTTCAAACAGCAGCCTGAGGAGCACTGGGAAGAGCAGAATAATTACCTTGCAGGGATGCAGCAGCCTGGTGGTATTGACTTCTGTTCAATCGATCATCCCCCCAGCCCACTCTCTGTTGGATGGCTGTTTGGCCAGATATCTCCATACAGCCTCTCTCCTTTTGTTTATTCCTTCCTACGTGTTAATCTTTTGCATTTGTCCTGCTGAATCTCCTTGTATTGATTGCAGGCCACTTCTTTAATTCATCAAGCTCGTATTGTATTTTATTCCTGTCCTGCAAATTATTTGCTACCCTCCCATCCTGGTAAAATGCTCAGATTTCATTAGCATACCCCTGGTCTGGCTTCCAAGTTGTTAATAAAACTATTGAATCGTATTGACCTTGCAGGGCGCTCAGTGGGACCCCACTTAACATTTGTGCCCACTGGACTCTGACCTGTTGAGGTCCATGCACATGTATTTTTAATCAGCAGTGCATCTTTGCTCTTGTAGTTCATCTCATTTACACTATGTGAGGAGCCATATGATGTTTTGATGATAAAAATTATGATCTGTGTAGCTCCAGCCACCCGCCTGAGGATCTTCCTGGTGATAGATACAGCATCTGACACGGTGCTCTCTGAGCTCTCATCTGCCGAGGAGCTGCCGATAACCATGGGCAGGATTTGTGTAAAATCTGAAATGAAAATATCGTATTGCACTGTCAGAAAAACTCTCCGAGGCCTCGATCATGTAGCGGAGCCCTCCTGCCCCACACCCTGGCCAGGCTGGCTTTGTGAGGTGCTGGCTGTGCTCACATCTCCCTGGCGCTGCCCCAGCCAGGGCTGGCTCGGAGCTGTGGGCGCTGCCTGATCAGAGCACGCAGGGGCACTTTGGAGGGGCAGGGGCTGTGCTGAGCCCCTGCAGGAGGAGATGAGGCCCTTCCCTACAGCCAGGGGATAGCCCAAAGGGTCAAGTTCCTGGCTGCGGGTGGGTGGTGGAATCTCACACCTTCTCTGGCTGTTCCAGCCCCCGGGTGGTCTCACCTCCCTGCCTGATGCTCTGTTCTGCTAAAGAGCTTATCTTCAGCCTGTTTTCCTTGCTCTGTTGGGGATAGAAGTTGCCTTTAAGTAAAGGCAGAGGTGACGGAGAAAAAAAAAATCTCACTAATTCAGCAATGTGCTTTCGACTGCCAGAACCAGCTTGCATTTCACACTCCTGCTTTGGGTGGTGGCTGCTGCCAGGGCTGGATACTGCTCCATTTGCCACTGCCAGAGAAGGCTTGAAGGCCAGTGCTCCCTGGGAGCATCTCCTCAGTTTTGGTCCTGATGGTTCTGAGCCATCACCAAAGAGTGGAGAGCTCATTTCTGTTTTAATTGCAGGCAGGTTTGATGGCAGTGGGAGCACTGGATGTGTGCAAACCCTGTGGATTCTTGGCCAGCAAACATCAGCCTGTCCCTTGACCACTGATGGACAATATGTTCCCAACACATGAGGAAATGAAGCCCTAATAAAAATGGATCCTACTGATCTTGAGACCATTTTAGAAAATTTGGGGATAAATTGCTCTGGCAGCCTTTGCCTGGATGGTGCTTGCCTGACTTTCATCTCTTTAGTTTGTTGGTGGTACCCTCCCCCAGGCTTCATTTAGTGCCCTTTCATTTTATCTGGTGTTGGAGGGAAGCTGAGCTCTGCTTATCCTGATTTCCCTTGCACTCCTGGGGTACAACATGCTTTCCCCCTGCCTTCCCTCATCCTTCCCAAGGTGCTGGGGACAGTCTGGGGGTCTCACACGGTCCCTCGGGCCCTGGGGCTGTGCCAGAGCAGGTCCCACTGCTCCTTTCCTCTGCAGGGTACCTGTGCTCTGGCACTGCTGCTTGTGCCTGTGACAGCTCCTTTTCCTGCTAACTGTTATTGAGTTACAGAGCCTCTTAATTGTCTCCTTTTCCTTGAAGACTAAATCAAAGCAACTCTTTAGTTCATTAGTCTCCTTGCTGTCTGTCAGAACTGACTTTTTTGACTGAGCCTGTCAGGCTGTACTCCTCTTCCCTTCTCCCCCAGTGACTCTGAAGGAATTCACCTTCCAGGGTGTTTTTATGCCTCGAAGTTGCATTTTGGGGGCTCCCCTGTCAACATCAGTGAGAACCACTCACAGCTGCATGGGGGGATCAACTGAAGCCAGGGGAAGGGTGGCCTGTCCTGTCCCACCTCCCCAGTCCTCCATCCCTGGTGGACAACTGAGCTTCCAAAGAGTCAGTCTGAAGCTGAAAATCTGACTGAGAGTGACATGGCCAAACCCCCTGGCCTACTGGGCAGAAACACCTCTTCCCACCACCTCTGGGGCAGCCAGACCTCAGGAAATTATCAGCTTCTGCCAACAAAGTCATGAAGGGCCTTAGAGCCAAGGGAGTTGAGATCCAGTCAGTGGTGGCTGAACACCACATGAGACAAACTGTGTTATTTTTGCATCATGTCAGAGCTGTCTCTCCAAGCAGCCTGGTTTTCTTCTTTGGGACTCCCTGCAGAAGGCAGCAGTGGTCTGATAGCTTTGGGGTGAGGCTGCAGAGATGCCCTACATCCATCTACCTCAGCTCTCAGCTGCCAGGATCCATCCTGGCATCATTCTCCCTCACAGCCAGAGCCCACCCTGGTGACAGCCCTGCAAGTGTGACCTCAGATTCTCTCTCCCCCAGCAATAGATCACCCAGATCGCACAGAACCGAACCCACAGGTCTTGCCCTGGCCCACCTGCTTTGGTCAGCCCTACACAAAATGAGTTCATGTTATTTGGGTGTGCCCAGGGAGATCTGCAAGGTCAGCCACGTGTGAGAGTACAGCTGCACTTGGGGAAGGCTGGCAGGACCTGGCCCATGGCACCTGGCACGTGGGAAGGGGAGATATCTTTCCTAGCATGTAGATCCAAAAATTATTCCTACAAGGTGCAGAGTTACATTGATTGTATTACTGGATTATCAAATGATTAAAGCCATTAACAATCCACTCTTGAGCAATCAACGTAACAATGTTTAGTTGCCTTGCAGTAACAATTAAAAGATGAAGCAATTTGCAATAATTAGGTAGTATCTGGAAAAAGTAGTCCTCATTAAGAGAAGTTAAAAAGACTTTTTTTTATGGTTGAGATGAACCTAGCAGGCCAATTTTGCTCCTTCTCGCCCTCTTTCCTTACCCCCCCCGCATTTTAAGGAAACAATCTGTCCTTTCTTAGCCTTTTATTCCAGCAAAGATCAAAGGGGATATAATGACTTGATGGCTCCCTCTGCACTCGGGGGATGGTGGGAATTGCAGGACCACGGTGCCAGGGCTGGGAGCTCCTTTTCCCAGGGAAGCTGCCCCGAGTTTGTGCTGAGCTGTCAGGCTGCTCTCTGCCCGCTGGGATTTCGGGCTGCGGAGCCTCAGCAGTTCCTGTACCAGGAGAGGGTGTGGAAGCAGGCACGAGCCTGGCTCTTCCCCTCCCTCAGCCCCCACAGAGGAGCAGGCAGCCCTGCCAGGCTGTCCTGGCAGCTCCCTGGGTGCCAGTGAGCGAGGCACAGGCAGAGCAGGCTCGCCCAGGGCCAGCAGCACGCCCGGCTGCTGCCACAGGGGATGTGAGGCTCTCCTGGTGCCCCTGGGCACTGACTCCCTGGCAGAGCTGCTGCCCCAGACCTTCCATGACCACACAGACAGGTGCAGGTGGGCTCACCTGGGAGCTCCTGGGTGTGAGAAGATTGTGCATCATCAGTGCTGAGGAATAGGAAAGCGAGCAAGAGCCTGGCACTGATTTTCTTTATTCTTATTCAGCTGAACTCAAGTGTTTGAGGTAGTGAGTCAGGGTTTTGGAATACTTGGTGCTGGTCATTCCAGTGTTCTGATGACCACTGGAATTGCCTCTAAAGGAGAGCTCATCTATGTACATATATTATTGACAGGCTTTGCTGGGGCTGGTGGCTCAGAAGATGTTCCATTTCCTCATGCAGTAAAAAAGTAGACATGTTCCTCTGCTGACTTTCCAGGCACGTACTTGGGTGATATCCCTTTGTGTTTAGTGCCATCAGCCACAGGGAAGTGGAGGAAGAGGGATGTGGCATATGCTTTGCAGGTGGGCTCTGGAAGAAATGTGGGTGTCCAAGTGCTGGTGTTCACATATGGAAGTAAAAATGAATCCAGTGCTTGTGTGTGGAAGTGAATATCCACTGTGGAGTGCACTGGGGAACTCCCAGTATAGGTTTGTCAGAGCCACAGCTCATGCAGGGATGGGTATGTTACTTCACTGGAAAATAATCTCCTTGGTGACAGTCCAATCAGCCTGCCTGGAAGGTTCTGCTCCAGAATTTCAAACAGATTTTCTACCTGAAGGTACAAGTGAAGATGTTCAGGTCAGTAAGTAATGACAGACATTGGGATCTGGATACTACCCTGGGATTCCCTCTTCTGCTCTGGCAGAAGGAGCTGTGGCCAGAATCTCCTCTAGCTGGCAGCAGGCAGGGCTTTGATTGTCTGCTCCACCCAAGTGGTAGCTGGTCTGTGGCCTCTGAACCACGCTGGGACACGTGTCCCTGGAGAAATGCCATCTATCTCCACGTGGAGTTTGTAGCTACACTGGTGGTGCTCAGGAGCTCGTGGGTGAAGCAGAGAAATGCAAGTTCAGAACGCCAGCTTGGGGTGCAGTACACACAAACAGGGTGGCCACACTTTCCTGCAACTCCCTGAAGCAGAAAAGTGAAGTGGCCTCCACCACGTTTTGGGTCTATGTGGCAGAATTTGGGACACAGGACTCCCAGCACCACGTGCAGCCTACCCAGAGAGCGTGCTGGGGGAAGGGCCTGGATTGCCACTGGTGATGCAGCACCAGTATGTCCTCCTCTGCTGTGTCCATATGGAGAACCATCTGGTGGGGATGCAGGCTGTGCCTTCGCGCTTCCCTGGAACACGCAGCTGCTGGGACACGCATTGCCATTCGAGGCACAAAAATCAGGAATTATATCAGATACTGTAAAGTTGTCACGAACGATATGAACTGATAGGAGCCGATGTTCTTTAGCAAACTACTGCTGTCACAAATAGAAAATGAGAATGGATTGAGCTGCATTAGGACTGTGAGAGTAAATCATCTGCAGTTTCTGGGATATTTAGAAATGCGAGGATACCCTGAAGGTATCTTTTGCTGATGAGAAGTCTGGAGTGAAAAAGGCATTTGAATAGTGGATGGACAGGAAAGATGTGGTCACTATGATAATTTATATAGCCCTCAGAGGCAGAGCAGCCTTTGCAATAAATGGTCACAAATACCTCAAAATACTCTTGCCCATATTGGCTGAAGCTTTTTTTGGCCTTTAGTATCGTGGCTGGAGCAGGGCTGACACCAAACGGAGATCATTCCACGTTCACTGCTGGGCACGGTGGATGTAGATCAAATACCTTTGTTCTTGTCTCCAGTGGAAGATGAACATGGATTAGAGCTCGGGTGTAGCCATAAGGACCTGACTCCATACATCACTGTCCCTGGCTGATGCTGTTGGATGTCACCTGAATGCATCATCCCCTGTGAGCCCACAGCTGATGTGAGCCCAGCCCTCCCGACAGGATCAAGGGGGGATCCCCGCACACGTGAGGCTGGAAGGAGCCACAGGACAGCTGCAGTCTGTCTGCTTACACTAAGCCTCAGGGGAGGGAGCTGGAGGCAGCTGGGCAGCGTGGCCAGAGCTGGGGCCTGGGCAGGGCTGCCGTGGGGTGTGTGGTGCTCTGGGGACAGCCAGGGTGGCACAGCATGGGCAGTGGGGCAGCACGGCATAGCCACCCCCCTCCTGCCTGGCACAGGCTGCTGCCAGCCCTGACTGGAGGAGGAGGGGATGTAATGCAGAAGAAGAGTGACTGAAGGATGTTTTGATGTTCCTCTTGACTGTCACTCAGCGTTTCTTAAAAAAGTCCTGCTGCTTGCACATTTAGATGAAAACCCACTATTTTTCTACTGTCGTCCTCCTCAACTGCTCCCAATATTTTATCCAAAAATATATTCTCTTGCCCCCAGAGAAATGTCTCCTATTAATTCTGCCTCCTAAGGAGCCCCATCCCTCCACTGTGCTCCTTGTTTGGGTTGCCCAGGGGCTGTGTGTGCCCAGGCTGGCTCTGGCTCTGTTGGCACACTTGGTGAGCAGCAGCAGCTGCTGCCCTGTGGCGATGGCAGGGGGGACACCGAGGTGTGAGGCTGCTGCTTCACGTGTGAGCCCCTTGCTGATGGACCTGGGGCCCGTGGGCAGCGCTGGGAGGACTCACACAGTGCCTGCTTTGGCTTGGGCTCGGCAGAGGCACCGTGGGAGCCTGGGACAAGCATTGCGAATGCTGGTGACAGACTAGTGTTAGTCTTGGTCTATATTTATGGTGCCAGGTATTCAGACTACTTCCCAGAGTAATGGACTCTGCCAAAATAATTTATTCCTGATTTCAACAGCGTGTGTGCATCTTTCTGCTTTTATTCACAAATAAAAGTTATGTGGAATGCTGTCTTACAAGAACAGAAATATATTTAGTGATTCAGGTGGTGTTATAAAGCATGAAAATGAAGCTCATGTTGTCAGTCAGTGGTAGGCTAAGACGTATTTATACCTTTGGTCATAATTTCTTTGCTTTAAAATACGTGGTTCAGGGTTTGAAGTTGCACAGGAAGAGCAATAACACTTACAGGGGAAATGTAACAGAGATGCTTAAAAGAAAAATTTCGTGTGTGAGTATATATATATATGTATATACAACATATACTTTGTAATATCTATTTATCTGTCTATAATAAGTTTTAAACCAAATATACTGTCAGTGCAAAACAGAGCCTTGTGCTTTGCTGAATTTCTTAGGAATATTTGAAGTCTAAGCATGTCACACAACTCCTGAATTGGCCACAATTATTAAGGCTGAGGTTTTTATTTTAACGGGGCTAGACACCCTGCTGTACTGGGCAACACACAGCTGCCTCCAGCAGCTCATGGTGCTGCTGCAAATTAATAGAAATAGGTTATTTCCATTTTGGAAATGGAGATAAATGATATATTTGGTCCCATCCAGGAAATTTGCAGCAGAGTAGAAAATTAAGCTTCTGTCACCGAGTCCCCTCCAAGCACTGCAGCCACGAGCCTGTCCCACCTCTTGTCTCTATCAAAGGTTTCCAAGTGTTTTTAAGTCCCGAGCTCAGTTTGGCACAGTTCTGTGGTGCTTTTATGCCAGCCTTGAAAGCAGTAATTATATAATTGCTTGCAAAATCACCTATAGCGAAAGATTGCACAGTTCCTGCTGCTGATTGCTGCTCCAGGGCCATCTCCTGGGATGCCTTCCCGAGTGCTGGCCGTGCCCAGGCAGACGTGAGGTGCTCCCTGCAGGTGCTCCCTGCCCCATTCCTGTGTCATCCCTGCCTGGGCTCCCACGCAGGGCAGGAAAGCTGAGCCCAGGGACCCTGGGGTGCTGATCCCTGGCAGAGGGAGCTCCTGGGGAGGGACTGCTGTGACCAGCTCCCCTGGGATGTGTTGGTGTGCTTTGCCAACGGGACAAGGTGCCCAGGCTGATGTTCCAGGAGCTTTTTATTATTTCATTCAGGAGTCAGCCCCAGATGTTGCAATTCGAGCCTCTGGTTCGGGCCATAACAACAAAGGAAACTCCATAAAGATTCATCAGAAGGCAAAGATCCTCTTTATCAAAGCAAGGATCCTTAGATTGTTCCTCTCTATTAAAGAACACGAATGCTTATGTATGGCGTTGTGAGAAGCAGTGTAAAGAACAGTTACCATTGGCTAGTTACAGAGTAACCAGTCAGGAATAACAAAATATACAAAACACCACCTCTCAGATATATTTTACAAAATACCCAAAATGCTTTACACAAACTTCTCTTGGTTCTCAGTTCTGCTTGCGAGAAAGTAACTTCTCACAAACAAGGCTGAGAGCTGGAAAACTTCTCCCTGACTAACTTGTCAGCGTCCACACTCACTTACACAAGAGATGGCACACAGCTCATGCCTGGACCAGCAGCCCAAAATCTCTTCATTACAGAACATTCTTAGAAGTTTTTTAGCCAATAGCATGTTTGTAAAGCTTACAGACAACTGCTTTAACTAACCAGTGAAAAGCACATGTGCACCTGTTACAGATAATGCTCACTTGTGTGCCTTATAATAACAATGCACAGTATTCATTATTAAGCTTAAAACTCAACTATCTTGCTAAGCATATTTTCTGCAGCTTCAAAACATCTCTGAGCCAAACCTAGAAACACTAACTGTTGTTTTAATGTCTGAAACCTGTTTTTCTCCCTCAATCTAAAAACCTTCTCACCTTTTACATTTCTCACGTGATGTTTGCCCTGGCTGTGGGGGCACAGAGCGTGTTGGGCATGTGAAGCAGACTGAGCACCCACGCTCTGCTCTGTGCTGGTCCTGCTGGTCCTTTCCTCCAGGAGAAGCACCAGGCACACCTGGTGCTGCCTTCTCAGAAAACAAAAAACCCATGAGCCAAGGTCTGTGACCCATCCCATCCTCCAGCCCAGCAGAGCTTCCCTGGCTGGCCATAAATCCTCATTAGCTGGTGCTGCCAAACGATTGCCCACCGAGGGCTGGCACAGGAGAAGTCAGCTCCTGACTACTCGGTCATATTCACACTTGGACTAATTTCTGGTTGCAATGGTGGCTGCTCAGCAGCACAGACAGAGCACAGTATGTGGGGAATTAATTAGCTGTGTACTTCTCTGAGGGAGTTATCCTGCTGGTGCCCTGGGCACCGCAGCGATAGCGTGCCTTCTCGAAGCAGCAGGGTCAGCCCTGCCTTTCTGCTGCTCTAGCAGCTCCAGAGCTGCCAGGGCGGGGTTTTGCCTCTGTTTCTGCCTTTCTCTCTGCCTGAAGAGGAGAAGACACTTCACAGCCATCCCTCTTGAGGCAGAGGTGCTGGGCCAGCAGCACTCCCTGCCCCGGTGGGATCACACTGCTGCACTGCTGAGGGGGCTCGACCTGCCTGAGAGCTCTCTGCAGCCACAGCAGGGGATTACTATTTTATTTTTTTTCTCTGCTTGATCTTATATTTTCACCTTGGGCTGCTGTGCAAATAGGCTGGGAGATGGGCTGCGTGTTGGAGTCGGACCAGAACTGGCCAGAGGCCCTTTGCATATGCACTTGTTTGATGTCTGCTCCCTGTCCTGATCTATATATAGCTGAGAACTTTCTGCAAATTTAAAATTCGTTTTATGAAAACTTACCCAAACTTTCTTTACATGCTTCCCTGTCCCTGCAGTCCTTGTGGAAAGGTCAAGCTGTACTCATCAATGTATTGATTACACATTTCTCCTTCTATTGATTCTGGTTAAAGACTCTCATGATAGGTGCCCTGGATACTAATCCCTAAATGCATTGGAGGGTGCAGGAAAAGAGGAAGAATCTCCTAAAATTGTTTCAAGGTCTGCTGGCTTTTTACATGTCAACCATGATTTACCCCCATAGAACAGACCTGAAAGCCTGGAGAAAAGATAATTCCTCTGATTTCAGAATGTTTGATGTTGGGCATTTAGGGAACAACAAAGATTTAGTGACTGTGTGTGGCTTGAAAGGGGGAAGCAGGCTTTTTTTCCCATTCCAGCTTTGTGAAATGGTATCACTTTAGTACTAAAATACAGAAAGAGAAATATAATCCTGGTTGAGACCCGTCCACATAGAGCTTGGCACAGGTCTTTGTTCCACTCTTGCCAGCCCCTCACAGCCAGGAGGAGCTGTATTTCTGGTTACTGATGCAAGGCTCTCTGGCTTGTCATGAAATCTTCATTTCTGTTATTATGGGGCAAAGGACCCACGGTGGCAGATGCATTTGGTTGAATTATCTCCTGTGGTGTTGTCACAGCTCTGCTGACACTCAAGTTTCACTTTCTTATGCCGTGCTCAGTCCAAGCCTGTCAGCTTCATTGCGAATTCCTTTCAAGCTGCAGGATGTAACACAGTAATTAGCACCGTTCCCTGCACGGGCGCCGGAAAAGAGGCACCTGGGGATTGAGCTAATATCCACTCTGTAGGGGCTTCTGGCAAAGCGGTGGACAGGAGCAGAGGAGGAGAAAACCTCAACCCAAGTGTGCAGCTGAAGGCTTGGCACGGTGGGGACCAGCAGAACGCGGGGCAGGGTGCCAGGCCAAGAGGGGTAACAGTGTCAGGGTGTGAGGGAGAGGTTCATCTTCGCTGTTCAAAGCAGATAACTGAGCGAGAACCTGCGGCTGGTGATGTTTGAGCACAAGGGGACAGCTCCCAGTGGCACAGCTGGAGGATTTCTGCTGTGCCCTACACAGCATGGCTTGGCTCTGTGCGGGGCCAGCATGGCACGCAGAGCTCCCGGGAGGAGGAGGAGGAGGAGGAGGAGGAGGAGGAGTGCAGTGGCTGAGGAGAGGCTGTCCCTGCCACCTGCAGTGCTTCAGGTGATGTGGACAGCGAGTGTGGTGAGGGCCGTCCCACTGCACTGCACAGGGTGAAAGGAAACAGATGCCAACCACTCCCAAACCCAACCACTCTCCCCCAACTCCATTTGTTCCTTCATTAGTTGCTTTTCCTTGGTCTTAAAATTCAAACCAAAACTCAGTTTATGGGGAAAAGGGGTTTTCACCTTGGGATTTATTTCAGGATCCTTGGGTGCAGCACTTGGTCCAGGTGGAATGCCCCAAAAATGCATGCACCCCTCACACTGAAATACACACAATTCTAGGCCTTGCAAAATTAACATATTTATCAGAGATCCCCCAGTGAGAGGCTGGAGTGAAGCCCTCGTTGTGAGGAACCTTCCCCCTGGCTGGGCCTGGCTGAGGTTCCCAAATGTGTTCTGGAGAGGCCCTTGGTGTCTGGGGCTCCCAGGATGTTTGCTCTCCTGGTTTAACGGTGCCGTGGGGCTGAGCTGAGTTCTCAGCCTTGGGGAGGTACAAGTGTGGGGCTAAAAGCACTGAGAGTACATCAAACCATAAAAGAGTGTGTGAGAGGGGTGTGAAAGAAAAGCAAAAAATCATCCTGGCATCAATTAGTTGCCAAGACAGTGGCAATTGGAGCCACCTTTGCTGTTGCCAGCAGAAGGATTTAATGTGCAAAGACCTTGTGCCATCCAAGACACTCAAAACTTGACTTGGATGAGCACAAGGAGTTTCTGGAGGGTGCTGGCCAGCAGCTGGCCGGGTCAGAGAGGTGCCAGCTCGAGCAGAGCCGGGCACAGACCTTCACAGCCACCGCACTGCATCCGCTCAGCTGCGTTCCAGGCAGAGCAGCTCTGCAAAGACAACATTGATCCGAAATTTAAATCCAATGTAGTAACTTAAGCATTTTAAAATGCCTGTGAGTCAATGAAAATGATTGAAGTCAAAATCCGGACGGTCACACAGCTGTATCATATAATACTGGCCAAAGGTTGTCTTTTCTCAGCGAGGGTATCTTCTAACACAGACTTAATCTTCAAAGAATTTTAAATGCTGCAAAATACTCATCCTAGCAAAAGTCTTTAATATGAGCCTTTTCTCTGCCCCCTTAGTAATCGTCAGTGCTGTCACTGGGATTGTGATCTAATGCTTTATGGATGTTTTTCTGCTTCATGCTTCCTAACACTCTGGGAGTGAGTCATGTGCGCTGCTGAGCCCAGCACCAGGAGCGGATCTGATTGAAAAATGCACGGAGATTGTCTGAGAATACGCTCAGGGTCTCCCAGGATCTCTGCTGCAGACCATCCTAGCAGTTCTCGCTGGATAAGCCAGAAGATACTAAATGTGATGGGTATTTAGGATTTGTTTTCAGAGCATAATCCTACTAATACTTTCCTCTCCATTTGTCTGATCGATGCAAACGTCACTGGAGCAGGCTGGTCAAAGCCTGCAGGATTACTGGGTGGAAGTCTTTGCCTCTGATCACACACAGGGACTTGGAGAGACAAGGAGCAAGGAAGGGATCAGGATTTCTCTCTAAGGTCCCTGCCCTGAATGAAGCTGTGAATGAATGGGATTTGCTCAGGGTACTGGGCTTTATGGAGGGGCTCTCATGCAAGTCCTGCCTTCTGAAGGCATGGCTAAGCCCATGCCCATGTGTGCCCAGGGAATCTTCCCTGATATGTGTCTATTTAATATGAAAAGACCTCCCACCCCTTGGACATCAGTGACCAAGAGCAGTGTGTGCCAGCAGAAGGCACCCGGGGAGCTGCTGGAGCTCGGCTGAACTGCAGCGTGGGGAAAAGAGCTTCCCTCACTTTCTGTCGAATCAGCTGCAAATCATTTCCAGACAGTGATGTCTCCTACTTCTTGTATTTTGGGAAACAGTAAATAATCATCCCCTTCATTTTTCCTACAGGACACTGCTGATTATATAGCCTCCTCATGTATCTCTTTCCCAGGGGTAGGGAATCCCAGCCCAGGTAATGGCTTCTTGGATAGGAGCCCTTTCACAGCTGTGTCCACATCTGTGCCCTTTATTAATTGTTTCCAGTTGAACACGTTGAGAAGCTGCAGACCAAAGCAGAGCATTGCCCATTTCAAACAGAAATATGCTGGGCAGTCCCGAGTGCAGATAACTTCTCCACTGCAAGCAGTGGCCATTTATTCCCTTTTTCAGTTCTGTTTCTATGGAACAGTTGTTATTTCAAGAGAAGTTTTGATTTTTTTTGCACCACGGCTCCTTAGTTTCTTTAAAGCCCCTTGGTGCCAGCAGCACACTGAGGACTCCCATGGGTTACATCAGCTGCAGGTCCCTGATTCCCTGGGGGAATAATCTGCTTTTGTTGCTCCCCAGAGGTACCTGCCAGGACAGACCAGCTAGGTAAGGTGCTCACAAACAGGTGGTATCTATGCCTGTGGCTTAATCTTTGCCCAGCACCCGAAATTTCTGGATTTACATGTGCTCTACAAGGTCAGGAATCCGAGCATGAGGCACTCAGCCATTCTGATGGTGAGGACTCTGTGTGCACACAGGTACACACAGAGATTATTTCCACCTTTAGATAGGAATAAAAATTGCACATGAACCATTTGGGACTACCCGATCTATAGAGTTTATTGAGCTAGAACCCTGTCTTCTGAAAAATCCCTGCTGTAAGGTTTTGATTGCGTCCCAGAAGCTGCTGGAGGAATTGTATTTTAATGTGGTTTGCTTTCCTCTCACGGCTCTCGGGGGGCACCCACCCACATGAGGCTATTCTAAATGATAGTGCCATTACATCTGAACCCTTACTAACAGGGTGGTTTTCAGCAATTGAATTCAGATGTTTAATTTTGAATTTTTATTTTGTTGCTGTATACAAATTAAGGTCTCTGCCAGCACAAACACAGCTTTCCAGCAAGCCTGGAGGTGTTGAAATGAAAATTAGAACTGTGCAAAGGTGTTGGGGTTTTTTCTATTTTTTTTAACGAGGTCTGTAAGGCATGGGCTTGAGTTTGCTGCAACCTGAAAGCTCACAGAAAGAATCACAGCAAAACCTGAATTACAGCAGGGCTCCCAGACCCTGGCAGCATGGGATCCTTGTGAATGTTGCATGACCTGGCTGAGAGGAACCAGCTCTTGGGGACAGCAAATGCTGCCAGCTGCCCTTTCCCATGCTGTGGAGTTTGGCTCAGGGATTTGGCAAAGTCCAGGGGAGTTTGTGGTAGTTATTGGGTCCTTTTGCACAAAGCAGGGACGCCTGTGTTAGGATATGGAATCACAGGAGGGTTTGGAAGGGACCTTAGAGATGAACCATCTCAACCCCCCTGCCCTGGGCAGGGACACCTTCCCCTATCCCAGGCTGCTCGGAGCCTCCAGCCCTGAGCATCCCCAAGGACAGAGCATCCACAGCTTCCCTGAGCAGCCTGTGCCACTGCCTCAGTGTCCTCGCTGCAGAGATTTCCTCCCTAATATATAATTCTGAATCTAATGCCTAAACCTGGCCTCTCTCAGTCTGGAGCCATGCCCCCTTATCCTGTCACTCCATGCCCCTGTTCCCAGTCCCTCTCCAGCTCTCTTAGAGTTCCCTTAGGCACTGGAAGGGGCTCCAAGGTATCCATAAAGCCTTCTCCTCTCCAGGCTGCACAGCCCCATCTCTCTCAGCCTGGCTCCAGAGCAGAGGGGCTGAGCCCTCCGAGCATTTTTGTGTCTCCTCTGGACTCATTCCCACAGGTCTATGTCCTTCCTGTGCTGGGGACATTCTGTCTGGGACCCCAAGGACTGATCACGTCCTGTGACCTGCAGCAAGTCATCAGAATGCCACTTTGTCCCTCAACACTCTCTTGTCTTTCCTCCAGGCATGGGGTTTTGTCCCCTGTGCTCCACCACAGCAGGGCAGGAGCAGTACAGACCCCGATCCCCCTCCTTGCAATTAAGCCATGACTTGGAAAAGCAGCAAGTCCTGCTTTCCTTCCCACATCTGGGTTATGAGATATCCATGTCTTGAATTATAAGGTTTTAATACAGACACATAAAACTTCCTGCCTTAAGACACAAAATGATCTGTAACTATTAGGGATTACAGTTGAATGTTCCTGTTGGGGGAGTTTGAATCCTAAGGCTGCTCAGGGGATTTTAATACTCTTGTCTGGAACAGCTGGTGTCAGTGGAAGTGTGCTGGATGAGACAGGCAATGGGCCTTGTCTTATCTCTCATTCCTCTTTTCATATATTTTTATTTCCATCTGTGAGAGATGTGCCTGTGTTTCAAGATATGAGTAGAGAGCAGGCAATGTGGATTATCAGTGGAAAGACTGAACAGGGAGGCAGGAGAGCCCAGGGACGTAGGAATGCAGCAGGGAGACAGAGCAGAACTGGAGACCAGGAGATGGCAGAACAGAAGTGGGGCTTTTGGTAAGCCCTGAGCGATGGAAGCAAGGAGATGGAAAGGTGGAAAGGCAGAGGGACAAAACCTCCAAAGGGAGACAAAATACTGGGGACAGGTAAAAACTGAGAAGGGAAGAAGTTTGTACTGGAAAGCAGGCACTGGACAAGAAACAGGCGAGGGTTGGACAGGAGAGGAAAGCAGCAGGAAATACCTGAGGGAGACACCGTCCCTGCATTGCACTGGAAAATGTGCAAAGGGAAGGAGCAATTGCCCTGCTATCCCTGCAGCCTTGGCCACAGGTTCTAAATCATGCAGCAGGATCACAAGGCACATGTTTCTCTACAAAAACTTCTCGCTTAAGAGACAAGACAAACAGAAATGCAGACATGGAGATGGAAAAGTAGAAGACCATGGTCTGGACATGCGAGAGACCCTTTTAAATGCTCTTTGCAACACATGAACAGTCCAATTGATGGCTGTATTTGTATAGCACAAACTGGCATCTTAAGAAATGGTTGAGGAGAAAAACAAGGTGAATGTTTACAAAAACTGACTCTGTGTTATCCTGAAGGGTAAGAAGAGGAAGTAAGGAAAGGTTTCCCAGGGAATACAATAGCAGAAGTTTGCACCTTTAGGCTAAAATGGTGAATGTCAGCTTGAACTGGGAGTGATGGTTACTCATGGGGAGAACACGTGGAGATGTACTGATGATGTTTGGTACCACAGGGATCAGGGCTCTGGGAAAGCTGTACAGGGTGGTGATGTGGTCAGGAGAGGTGCTGATTTTGGCAGCAGTACTCACCCTGAGGTTTGGTGCCTCGAGATCATGGAAGATGTCATGTTAATGAAGGTCTGAGATAATGAGAGCAGAGACAACAGCTCTGGTGATGGAGATGAATGCAGATTGCAAGGGGACATAATGCAGAACTTTTAAAAATTCAGACAAGCTCTGGATGCGAGGCTGTGAGGGCTCCAAGGGGAAGCTGGTGTCTGAGTAAAGTGCCCTAATGACCAACAGCATGGGAATTGTATGAGGAGAAGGGAATGAGCACATGAGGGCAAGGGATGTCCTTGCCTTGGGGAGAGAAACTGGATCCATTGTCTGTGGAGGAAAATGAGGACAGCAGACGATGGAAAGAATAAGTTATCTGCCTGTGTGTGAGGAACATTCTTTTAGCACAGAAAAGATTCACCCAGGGCAAGAGAAGAAATAACTCTAATCACCACCCACCTGCTCCTCTCAGGCATCTTTGCTAATGCCTCACTTCAGCGTGGTGCTTCACCAGCTGAGGCAGGCTGAGATGAAGAATTGCAGTGCACAGCTCCTCCATTTACCCTTCTTGCATCCTCCAGAAGCCTCTCCAACATCCAAGAGGAGGAATATTGCAGGGTTATTGTTCATCCGTGGATGCAGAGTGCAAGCGTGCAGTGCAGCTCACAGCTGCTGACACAACCTGTGCTTATCCCCAGCTGGGCAAACATCTGCTTAGGTGCTTGAAGAAAATGATCCTCTTGGTCATTTGTGTTTATCCTGCATGTCCCAGGACGGTGTAGGGGAAGACAAGAGAATCCTAAGCCATTAATTGTGATCATCAAAACCACAGCACTGGATTTTATTCAGCATCTGCATCCTCAGTTTGGCAGCCGTACTCGTCCCTAAGGTAAAAGCCCACTTGGCAGTGCCTGTGCTCCTGCCTTGGGCTCGCAATGACTTTCAGGGGAGCTGTTCAGCAGTGCCCTTTTTGGGGCTGGGAAATGGTTAATAGCTCCTCTATTTCTCTGCATACTTCCCACAGTGCTCCACTTTCTGCAGTGTCATCCATCACAGCGCGAGCGGCGCTCAGCCGTCACCCACGCCAGCCAGGGCACCGCTGTGCTGCCTCTGTCTGCGCCTCGCCATCCTCCTCACGCCCATCCCCTGGGCTGCTCAGGGAAAAGACATCTCAGCCTGCCTCAGGAGCACCATTAAGGGAGAAAAGAAGCTGGCAGATATCAGTTTTTGAGCCATTCTTATCTGATTTATTGTGAAAGTCACCTCTTTTGATTTAGGTGGTGCTGATAGTGAATGAGAAAACATGTGTTTCTAAAACAATGGCAATGAAAACATTTCTTGTCAGGGATTGTGGTTTATTGTCTTGCTGCTTGAAAAGTAAAATATCCAGCAGGGAAGACACTGTGTCATCATAAAGCAAATGTGGGTTATACAATGCGACAATAACTTCACGGGAAATGCCCAGAGCCGCCTCTGAGCACAAGTTATGTGGAGTGGTTTGTGCTCAGCAATAGTGGGAACCCCCTTCATCACCCAGAGGTCTTCCAGGGCTGGGTTTCTACAGCTGAAAATGCAACACATCTGGCTGTGACTGATTCTTCATTTCATACTGGCTCTTGACCTGGGCTTTTCTCCAGGGAAGGATCCCTGTGGTTGTGTTCAGCACCTCCTTGCTTTTCCTGCATTAGGTGGCCCTCACAGAAACCATCTCTGCCGAGATGTCTCAGGATACCTGAGCAGAAAACCCTCTTCAGAATCAGCATTTGTGTTCATTTACTGTCTGAGACAAAGCTTGGCCTCACTTCTCAGAACTTCTCCCGCATCCCTTTGCCCCTCTCATTTTGCTGCCTGGGCTCCCCTCCCTGATTCTGTTTGACAATGTTTTCTTTCACCATTTGGCAAGTGCTCACCTCTAAGCCTTACCATATTGAAATGTTTAACTGCTCTCAGACCTTAATTAGGAGTAGTAGCAGCAGCAATAGCTGTAGCTGTAGGAATGGCAGTGATTTTTCCTATCTTAAATTTTAATGGCTTTTGTACAAGGCTTTCCAGAAAAGATGATTAATGGCACCTGGAGAGGCTGAGGTAAATGTTTCTCCATGCTGATTTTCGCCCTTTCTATTCATGACCCCCTTTTTTGACACGAAAAACTAAAAAGTCCATTTAGAAATAATTCTGTGATTATATTTTTTTCTGGGATTCAGTAGGTGCTTAATACAGAATTTGTGTTGAATAAGAGCTGATCTCCTAAAGACCCAGCTCTTGGTGGTCTCCATGCCAACTCAGCTTTGCTTTGAGCAGTAATTACTAATATTGTTGGTAGTCTCCAAGGATTTGGTGGTTTTTGGAGACTAAGCTTCCCTAGGCTAACCTTTATTTTTCTCATCTCTTGTACCAGGCTGAAAGGAGTAGATGGACTTTTTATTTGATAGAAACATCTGTGGCTGAAGTTTTATTGTTTTAGCTTTGTAGAATTGGTCATTGAGTCATAAGATGTGAAACATCTGTTTGCATTGGCAGGGAGACACCTAATAGAGTTTTAAGACCAAAAAAAAAGAAAAGAAAAGGGGAAACAAAATTAAAATCAAAAGATGTGAGAACCCTCAGGTCAACTGGCAGGATTGTGACTATTGTCTTGGACAGGAGATATTTATTGTGGCTTTTAAGCGTGTCCACCGGGCGGTTAATTAGCAAAGTGTAGATACTGTCACAGTGGAGGGAGGTGAATGCAATTCATAGCAAATCCTCCAAGATAAGCAGCAGACACAAAGGTGATTAAGCTGTCAATAGAGAAAAAACCCAGACTGGGGGGAAGAGCAGGTGGATTTCAGTACCTGCCCACAAACTAAACCTGTGCCGCTAAGCCTTGAACCGTTTACATCGATAATATTTGTGCTCCTGCAACGCCTCCGAGCTCTAGCCACGAGCCAAGATCCCACCTCGCCCTGCTGATCCCGAGCAAGGAATGCCTCTGCATTAAAGAGCTCATGATTTAAACATTAGCCAGGAGACAGGAGATGGGCATGAGCAGACAGAGGAGCGTGTACACAGTACCGGTGAGGAGTGCTCAGAGCGGCGCAGGCTGGCCCAGCATGACCACAACCTGCCTGCTGTCATTTGCTCGTCTTGCAAGCATCACGGCAAAGGCTTTGGCATTTTGACAGTGCAGATACCGTGCAGAGATCTTCCCAACCATTAATTAAGCATGGGAGAGCCACAGCAGTATTACTACAATCTCGTTTTGCAATCAGGAGATCCGAGAGGGCTCCGCGGTGCTGGGCTGGGTAGCCCAAGGCTACTTGGCTGCGCAGTGGCAGCGTGAGGGGGTGAAGCTTGCCCTCCTCACTGGCATTCCTGTGCTCACTTCTCCCAGCTGACTGCACAAAGAGACGTTGATAAGAGGTATTTACTTGTATTTCAAAGCATGTGAACAAAGGCAGTAGCAAAAGCAAAGCTTTAGATGACACAGGGAAGGAAAATTATAATACATTTTTAGAATTACAGTATTGTCATCCTGAGTCGGAAAGAGCTCAGATCTGAGCTCCCAGGTTGTTTTTTTTTAGCTATGTAGGAGCATCTCTTCTTCCTCTTAGCTTGGCACAGTCTAAGATTAGCATGTGAGTGCCTCTGGCTTACAGAGCCTGCCTGTACTCATGCCTTCTCTGTAGATCATCAGAGTGCCAGCTCCAGGTTCGGACAGGTTATTTCAGATTGCTGGGCCTTTTGTGTGGTGATGGACCTCTGCAAAACCAGAGCTCTGCCTCATGGTGCTTCCCTCCCTAGTAACAGAATGCGGCGTGAAACCTACAATACTTTAAACACCTCTTTTTAGGCTGTGTCTAGTAAAGACAATAATCTTTGATGATTTTTATTTTGTCTTTCTGGAAACTGAATGTGTTTCCTATGGCTTATGACCACAATTCATTTCTAAGTGATTTTCCCTGGCCAATTTCCATTTATCATTTAAATAATCTAGGAGCAAAGATGAGGTATTCTGCAAGAAGGTATATGACTCTGTAATCATTCTACCTTCATATCCCCTTTGGGGGGAATTATTGGAGATGAAATGACCTTCCTGGCTATCAAGCATTGCCAGCGTAACAGGGATGGATAATATGACACCCCTGACACAGAGCCAAAGGCAGGTCGAGCAGATCGTGCTGTACCCGGACCTGAAAATGACAGAAACTTGATTAAAATAAATGTGAGAAAGGAGCCTGAGAGTGATGGGAGCCCTCTGCTAGCTTGCAGGAGAGTGGGGAATCTCACTGTGATGTATGGCCTTTACTGTACTTTTCATTTGGACCATGATGAGGGAAATTTACCATTTCACTGTCCTCTCCAGGGACCGTGTTCTGTTCTCTTTGTGCACTTTAGGAGGAATCCATACCTGGTGGATGCCAGGGAAAAGTTGGTCACTGGCATCCTGTACAGGAGTGTTTGACACCTACAAAACTCAGTTTCCCCATTTGTTGGATGATGAGTACTGTACATCTCTTACATGAGCTGATAAGAGCTTGGGTTGGTGAACTTGTAGCATGCTCCATCACACAAAACTACATGGAAAAATCAATATTCTGTATTAGTGTGACTATTTATTTTTCCTCCGGGGACTTCTAGAGCAGTCAACAAGATACTTTAGCACTTATTTGCTCAACTTTTGGGCTGAGAAACTTACATAAGATTTTTGCTTTTTATACTCCCAGGAGCTCTTATCACACTTCTTGGGTAGGCAGCCATCTGTGGCATGTAACACTGCAGAAGAGTGTCTAACAGAGCTGAAATTGCAGATGAAAGTCTGGAAAAGACTTTCATGTAGACCCTCAAACTTGAATTTGGCCGAGGGAAGGTGATTTTGTTAGTTCTGTCAAGATTTTTGCTGTTGAGAGACATACGATGAGATATCTGAGGTGATGTGGAAGCCTCAATGGTGTCACTGTAAGCTTCCTTGGAGGCTAATTTAGAGTGTTGATAAATATGGGTAGGGCCAAGGGGTCATCCCTGACCTCCAGTGGTGAGGAGTTTGGCTTTAGCCACAGCTGGTGGGATTGTACATTTATTCCTATTTTTTCAAGCAGTGTTCCATTTAACAGGAGGGTTTGCAGGGCAAATATCCCAAGGAGCTGTTTGTTTTAGACACCACCTTCCTTAAAATAAGAAACACTGAACCTGGGCTTTCAGGAGGAAGAAATAATTAGAAGAGAGAACCAGGAATGAACTTCCTCAGATGCAGGAAAGCAGGGCCAGAGGCACAGCTCTGAGAGGAGGCATGCAGACCACGGAGCCAAGGGAAGGGGAATGGTTCCAGCCCTCAGGTCCTGTCCTGCACTGGCTGCTCAGTGTCCTGCTGATGGAGCAGAGAGGTCCTCAAGTCCTCTAACTTCATTTTCTGGTTCATCCTCAGGAATAGTTGTGCAAAGAGCATGATTTATTGTGACTGTTATGGTGATCTACCTTGATTTAGTGGTGAAATTACAATGATGGATCACACTTAATTATGATCATTAAAAGACATCAAAAATGTAATCGGCTGTTCATCATATACCTTATAAAGGAAAAAAAAAATACCTCAGGATTTTAAAGACCGGTACTCTAGGTGTTGATAAAATTAGAATATGTTTTATTCATGCTGTGACACAGCGTTCTTCCTTCACTGATCTCCTTGTCCAGGCATTTAACTTCAGAGGCATTGGGGAAGGATTTGAATGAGGCTTTAATGAAGTATAAACAACCATGGGTCCTGGTTTTTCCACAGGCCCCGTGGGGTGCAGGTCGTGCCCCACTGTAAGGAAATCCACTGGGCTCCATCCACGGGGAGAGCTTGTGCAGCGACACAAGCTGCAGATCAGCACCTTGGTACGAGCTGTTTGGGTTCTGGAAAAGCAGATTTGCCCCCATTTGACCTTGATTAAAGTCTAGCACAGTTTAATGAGGCAACATAAAATGCAAGTCAAATGCTCAATAGGGAAAATCTTGTCAGACATAAGGAACAATTGGGATCAAGTCAGTCAGGTCTTCCCTGGGCTTTTAATGACCTGTTAGATTCAGCTTTACTGAGGGTTTTATAAAAAAAAATAAGAGATAATGACTGAAGGGAGCATCATTAGTATTGGAGTGAGATGGGTAATGGCTCCAGATTGCTCACAGGTGTCAGAGAAGAAAAGTTTCTCCCCAGGCAGCAGCTCTGTGATCCCCCCGAGCGCTGTGAGTGGCACTGCAGGAGTGCCCACCAAGGTTAATGGAGACCAGGCCCCTCTGTGCCAGGGGACCATGGAATGCGTGCAGAGGACAGGGAAAGGGAAAAGCTCAGTGCTGGCATCCCTCCCTTGGTGCCAAACCTGCTGAGGGGAGTTTGGCAAGACCCGGGGAGGAACCATATGGCTGAAGGCAGGGACTGGAACATTTGATAAATATTACCATTAGAGTGTGTTACTAGTACAGTTCAGTGCCACAACAGGAAAGGAAAGGTGTGCTTTGATCGTGGTCTGTAGCTATCTGAGCAGCAAACCTTTTTGTTGGACACTTCTGCTCAGCAAAGTACAGGAGTCCAACCAGGGAGCTGAACACAGACATATCTGTCTGTGACAGTAATTAACGTTGGCACCGTTTACCACACTTCCTTTGGATCCTCAGAGTCTGGCTATGAGCAAATCAAAGCAGGATACATTTTCCAAGAGCTTTGCTTTGATTGAAAAGAGAATTCAGGGAAGTCCAGTGGCCTCTATTATAGAGCACTCCCACTCAGATGATTGCTTATCCTATTTGGCTCTAAAACCTGTAACACATTATCATGCCCCAGTTAACAGATGGCAAACTGAAGACCAGAGAAGATGTGCCCAAGGTCGTACAAGGTTGGGAGACTCAGAGGGTATGGAAAACATCTGGTGATCGCATGTTGTAGTGAAATGAAGCCACAGAGAATCTCTGCCAGTGGTCAGCAGGAGGAGCAGGGAGGGTCCTTGCGAGGTCTCCACGCTCATGGAGGTGCTTGCTCCAGGGGGGAGAGCTGGGTGCCAGGGACAGGTGTTGCTGCCTTCACTGAATGACAGATACAGGTCAAACACAGAGGGACGTCAGTGGCTCATTTTTTGCCCTTCTTGTACTTGGGGTGTGAGCACGCTGGGGCCCAGAGCTGACCCAAGGTGCACGAGGAGGAGCAGCCTCTCCTCCTCTCTTCTGGGACAGGGCTGGGTCTTGGGCAGGGAGCTGAGCTGGAAGCTGGCATGGGGGGAGGACCATCACAGTGTGGTGGACCTGGCTCAGATTGCTCCTTCCTAGAGCCCAGAGGGGTTGGATTTTCATCTTCTCACCGTGGTACTCCAAGTCCCAGCCAGTGGCTGTACAGCAGGGCTTTGACCTTTTGGTTTAGGAAAGCTCCACTTCTTGCCAAAAGGGCAAATTCTTACAAGCATGTTTCCTTCCCTCCTGTGGGCCTGGTATGCATGGGACTCACTCTCCATACCAAGAGCAAAGTGTTTTTGCAGAGACAATTGAAAGAAATTAAGAATGGCACATCATGATCATTTATATCATGTGTATCTCAGAAAGTTCATCAATTCATATTACATTAGGGAATATGTAAACTAAATGTGCACTCATTTGGCATAGTCCTCAGAGCAATTATTCTTCAGTTGATTTAGTACACTTGATAAAAATAAAGGTTAAGGAGGATGTTAATTTGGGATTTTTTTTTTTTTTGCTGGTTTTTATAAAGTATTAGAATGCAGATTAATTCCAGACTTTATAATGCTGCATCCAATTCGCTATCATACAAAAATAACTTGCATAAATCAGGGAAGAGGGCCTGATCCTTGTGCTCCAACACTCACAGGGAATTTTGACATTGACTTCTATAGGAGCAGGCCCAATGTCAAAACCTAGATATAACATGAATCCGTGCCAGACACGTTAGAGCTCTGCTAGGAACATCCTCATTGGAGCATAATAATATGTGAGAGAGAGACACACACTGTGAGCACTCCTGGGGTTGGGGGCCCTGGGCAAAATGTTGGTGGCAGAACTAATTCTAGTCTGAGGAAATGAGAAAGCCAGCGTCGTGAAATGTTGCTGCTTCCAAAGCTCAGCCCATCAGACTACCCAAGACCTACATTTTTCTGTCCAATTTTGGGGGTGGGGGAGTGTTGGCAGGACATCCTCTGGAGACAGTGAAAAGAGATAAAACTACTGCAGATTTTTTTTTTCTCTGAGTTCAAGAGAGAGGAGTGAAAAACCTGCCAGAGCTGCCCTAAAATTGCTAATGAAAGAGAGTGAGAGAGGCATTTGCTTCAATATGCTCAGCCAAAATGGGATTTTCAAAGGAGTCTGGATAAAGACATCAGACACAAAGAAATCAGTACCTAATAAAAGAACTTACCTGAGTCAATCCTGCTGATTGGCTTCAATAGCAGACATGTGGGTGTTGAAGCAGAATTCACTGCAGAAGTTTAAAAAAAAAAAAGGAGAATGGAGAAGAAAAAGAAAAATAACATGCAAGTAGTAGGGAATGCTAATAACATGAGTAGGAAAGGGTCCTGCCTCTGCAGGGTTAAGAGACTGCTTCACAGCAGCTGGGAGGAGTGGTGGTAGTCTTCTCCCTCAGGAATAAATCAAGCCTCTATCCTGATGTGGATCTGGGGGCAGACGAAAGTGAAGGAAATCTCCCCAGAAGAAAAATAGGATTATAGAAGTGTTGAACAAGGAATTACATGGGAGTTATACACGGGAGCTTTCGCTGTACAAAAATGGGGTTACATATACAAACCTGTGGCTGAGTTCAGAAAACCCTTACCCACGGATTCCTGACTGAGGGATGCCACCTCTTCATTCTGCTTTACTGCCACTCCCTGCCACCGGTGCTGTGGGGACAACCCTTGTGTCCCTGGGGCTGCCCCAACCCATCACAGCCACGGGAAAGGCTTTTCTCCATGAATCTTTCTCCAGGCACTGACCCTACACCCTGGTGCATTTGGGGTTTGCAGACAGCCTGTCCTCCCTGGCAAATCCCCAGAGCAGCCGTCGGGAACAGGCACACAGGGAGAGAGAGCCACTCACCATCCTTTCCCCATTCCTTGCCCTCGCCACCCCTGACAAACCTGGACCCGAGAGAGCCCTTAACAGCACCCCACTCTCTGCAGAGGGATGGGAACCCAGCTCTTCCTTTTGTCCTTTCTGCCTCTCCCTTCTCTTCTCTGCCCAGGCGGGTCCGGGCTCTTGCGGACACGTGTACACAGACAGGGGAGATTTTATTTTGCTCCTTTCACAGAGACTCCATTTGGATTTGTCTGTGTTGGAGACAGCTGGATTCATGAGCCATGCCAAGTTTCAGCCATCCTTGGTCCAAATCCTGTTGAACCATGTGCATCCAATTCTCCTCCCTCCTCCGCGCTGGGGGCGCGGGGGAGGCTCTGGAGCGCCGGGAGAACCTCGCCTTGGCTTGGGAAATGGGCACTATAATTAGGCACAGATCTCCTTCTGTCCTAAACACAATGATCCTGGGGTTTATTTCTATGGTCTGTGCATCCTTGGGTGTTTTTTGGTAGTGCTCTCCAAGTGTAGGCCTAAGGGGTTTCAGTGAGGATGGTTGGGAGCTCTCGTCTGCACAGGGGCTTTGCTTCGTATTATCAGGCAGCACAGGCGGGCCCGTGGTGCCTCACTTCCATTAAGCTCATTTTTTGGACCAATGAGTAAAACTACACATTTCTACATTTTTGGAATGAGAGAAGCATGCTGAGCTGTAGTTCTCAAGATGCCAAATGTGATTTCACAGCCACTATCCACATAGAATTGCCCTTTAACATCATCCAAGAAGTTCTCATACACAAGAATTATTCTGTCATACATAAAAGGGCCCAAGTAATTTGGATGAGTTATTTAACTAACTTTGCCTTGCCGTAATCCATGAACAATTTACGATGTTCTTGGATTTCCTCATGATTCAGTTATTCCTTCTAGATAAGTTGGACAAATAAGTTGTGGCCTGTTGACTGCATGTAAGTGATTAATTAATTGCATATTTCTGGATGCTGCAGTTTAAGTGTATTGGTCAGTTTAATTGGATCAGTAGGCCACATGCTGTACTTATGTTCTTAGTCTGGATGGATGCTTCTCCTTGAAAGAATCCTCCAAGAATAAAAATTCCTGATCAAGCTTTTAAAGCAGGCATCTTGGCTGAAATGCCAGGATGCAGGCAACCACAAACTCAATCAATTACGTGAGTGCTGTTGGCATCCCGGAAAGTGAACTGCTGCATTGTGCAAGCCTTTTTCCAAGGGAGAATTCCAGCTCCAGAAAATATTCATAGAAGTATTACCTAATAATCACTTTGCCAAGCTCACTCCTGCCAGCAAGTTCAGTTGTTAAAACACATGTAAAGTACAAGCTCAACTGAAGCAAATTTCTATGAAAATTATGTACAGCACATGCTTTCATCCGCTCTTCCGAGCTCTCACAGTGCTGATATTAAAAGGATCAGCAACGTGTCTCTTTGCACCATGTTTATTGCAGTTTTATATAACCTGAATGCCACGTACATCCTGGCTCTGTCATTAATTTTAAGCTAGGTCAAATTCATACATATTAGATAATAAGCATTTTTAGTCCCCAAATGTGTGCGTTAATTAATTTTATTTCATTCAGTATAATTGTCCTTATAGCTCTGTGCTCATTAAAAGGAGAGGTTGAGAATCCTCCTTTGTGCTGGGCTTAATTTGGGTGGAAATCACAGAAGCTGCCTTACAACTTCTCTGTCAATGCAGATGAGTTCTGACTTGCAGGCAACCCCCCTCCTCCCCACCCCTATTACTGACTCAGGAGTCATTTCCAATTCCTCAGTGTGAGCACACATCACTCTAAGGAGACAGAAATTACATCCAAAGGAGTAGAAATAGCCAGGAAGACCTAGTTTTGTGTATATTCCTTTGGAGAGATCGGAGCACGTTGTACTGAATGGAAATACCTTCTGTGGAGCAGGTGCTGGAGGGCCACCTCCATCTCCTCATCATCCTGTCCACTTGTCCAGGGCAAACTGTCCTTCCTGCTGGGCACTCAGGGTCTCTTACAGGGCATGTGCCCCGTGCAGGAGGTTTCTAATGCATGACTGAACAGCACATATAGGAGATGGATTACAGTTTATAAGCAGCTCATGGGTGATGAGGTAGACTTGCTGAATTTGGGAAGGATTCTGAAACTATTTATGTTGGTTTTGAATCTTTTTGTTTTGTTATCTAGTGTTTGTTAGCAGGGCTTGTGTGCCCCAGACTTGTCTTTTCTCAGTGTCAGCCACTTGAGCCTCGAGACTGCTGCTGCAGTTGCTGCTCATTAAAAACCCATTTGTCATTTATTAGGAATTTGTAAATGAACCCTGAACAGGCTGGTCTCTCCTCCAGCACTGGTGGTGCTGGACATCTCTACTTCCCCTTGTGTTTTTCACTCATTTTTCTGTGAGAGAAGGGCTCTTTGGGGATTTTGATGTGGAGCCAGTATTTGAGATGTTGGATTTATAGAGGAGGTGTGGCTCAAGCTGATCTCAGAGCTGATCTGCTCACAGATCACAGCAGAGGATGAAGATGTTCAGCATCTGCTGGGCTGGTGAATATCCCCTGGTGAAAGGCTGCTCACAGCTTCTGCCTCCTGTCCCCCCAGTTTTCATTTGCAGTTGACATCTTTCCTGAGCCGACCAGACACGTAATCCTGAATAACACCTTTTAGCTCTGAGTTAGCTACTTGAGGTGTGCCTAAAAAATGTATGAAGCACTGGCCTGGGTCTTGGCTTCTTCAGTGAACTTCCGAAGATGTGATCAGTGAGGAAGCATTTGAGGAGGAGACAGTCCCAGGAGAACATGTCCCTCCCAGAAGGTGATCCTTAGGGAAAATAGCAGCTCAACCTCTCCTATAAATACATCATTTCTCTTCATCTGAAGAGGGCAATAAGGTCTGCAGGATGTGCTGGTGATCATCAGGCGTGCACAATTCCCTGGCCAAAGGAGAAAAGGCATTTCAAACCAAAGGGGCTTGAGGAGACTTCTCTGCCAGCTGAAAGACTTTCTCAGAAAGTGCCTCTGATGGCACTGCACAGGGAGCCTGCCTTTCTCCAACCCTCTTGAGGGTTTTTTTTGAACCACTTTTGCAGTGCTGATCTTCTGAGCTAATGTCTTGAATTCCTCTGCCTGGTAATGCAGTGTGGTCCTCTGAGACCCCTGGGCCTATTTAATTTCATGCATGTGTGAGATACCTTTTCCCTTTTGGCACCATGATACCAGCTGCAGTCACTTTAAACACTGCCAGTCAATCCTGGTTATCAGAATCTGTACAGGGGACAGGAGGAGGGAGAAGATAATGGATTTGCCTTGAGAACTCATCTAGAAATCCAGCCCTACGCAGCAGACTGCCTATGTAATGTATTACTTTTTAATAATGTAAATATATTAACATTAGAGCGGTCTTCTCCATCTTCAATACCTAAACATTACATCACTATCAGGAGCAAACGTAATTAGATATCATAAATATGAAAAATATCGGGACATTAACATAAAGAGCACCAAGAAGTTGCTTTGCTTGTCATGTAATTGAAGAGCATTAAGGGTTCACTGTGCTGCACGGCGAGCAGGGATGGAGCCTAATGTGAAGGGACAGCTCCGGTATGCAGAGCCTCACCCGAAATAACTTCACAGGGACACTGTCAAGGGTTTTTTAGGTCTGGAAGTTAACATTTCTGTGAAGTTGATTAGCGCTTGCAAACGCTCTGTGCTATTTTCTAATCAGTGACATTCGCTCTCTTGGTTATTTAATGGTATTAGCAGCAGCGAAAGTGGAACCGTTTGTTTCAGGCCAAGCAATCATAATCCTGCTCACTCTGGATGCTGGTATTTAAGTATGCGTGGGATGCTGTTTTCATCCCACACTCCTCTTCTATAAGATTTTTGCTTTGCAAAGTTTCCCAGTCTCTTGGTCTTCTGCTTAGCACCCTCCAGGTAAGCCTGGAATTGAAGAAATGTCAACCATTTTAAATAAGGTACAATGCCAAAATGACAGGTGAAGATTTTAAACTTCCAAAGCAAAAAGGAATTATTTAGCATGGCTCTACTGGGAGTACAGACTCATGCTGAGAAAAAATGGGATGCTTCGAATGACTTTCTGGCAAAGGAATCTGTGGAATAGCCCAAGAGGGAAATGTCAAGTCCTTGTTGCTGGGGTAGATTAGATCCCCACTGAGGACACCCAATCTGGGCTGGAAGAGAGTTCAGTGGTGCCTTCCCAGTGAGCCGTGCAAGGGATATTCTGGGCTGCTCATGAGCTCCTTAGAGCCCCCAGTTTCACGCTCTCCAGGTGCAGAGGGAAGGTTTGGCTCCACACTCGGTGAGGACAGGATTCTGAACCGAGAGCTACATCCTCGCGGCACGGAGAGGCAGCGGAGCGGTGCAGCGTGACCGTGTGCCACCAGCAGCAGTGTCTGCCTGAGATAAGGCTGTCCCTCCTTCTCCCCGCCCTGTGCTGGCTCTCTGTGCCAGGTTCCTGAAGCATCCCCCATTTCCCTACCTGCTACAGCCCACGGCACACAGCCGGGGTGTGACAGCCTGCGGGGTCAGCCTGGGTTTGCAGGGAGCTGAGCAGGGCGTGGATTTCTCCTGATGTGGAACACCCCTGAGCTCAAGCCCTGTCCTGAGCTGCTCAGTACAAGCAAACCCAGCCAAGAGGGTGTCGGGTGAGCCTGGGCTTGCTTGGGTTTGGAGAGTGAGAGGCCTGGGAGGGGGTGCTCCCTTGGGTGTAGGGCAGGAGGGGACCCTGAGAGCGGTGGCAGAGGCTGGGCTGGCTGCTCCAAAGCAACCTGTCCCTGGCAGCTCTTCTTGCTTTGTCTCCTGAAATCATCCTTGTTCTAGGTTTGGATGCTAAATCCTCTTTCACCTTCATCTCTTTTTCTTTCTGTACACACCTTGTTCTCTAATTAGTTGAATTTCTGCCTCTGCTTTGCTTCTACTTCAGTCCTTTTCCCAGCTCTGCTCTCAGATCTCGCTATTCTTTACTTTTTGTCTGCCCTCTCATGGCTGGATATTTATTTGCTTATTTTAATTTCTCCGGTGGGAAAGCCTTTTCCGCACCACATCTTGTAGACATCAGAGGATCTTCTCGGCCCCTTTCTGTCCTCCCCTTCCCTGTGCCGGCGTTTTTCCTTTGCTCTCTCCCCCTCTGCGAGCTGTGCTGTTGCTCTGCTCTCACTGCCATGGTAACTTCAAAAAGACGCGGCCATTTGATATAGCGGGCGAAGGAGAAGTCCGCAGGAGAGTGTGCGTGCGTGTGGATGTGTCAGGGGAGGAAAGGGAACATCCTTTTCCTTTCTCTTTTCATTTTTAGGTTCAAAGCCTTCCATTACAGCTGCTGGGAGGCGGCAGGCCAGCTCACTGTGGGACAGGAGCCCTGAGCCCCATCCTGCTCCCCGTTTTGGGGCCGGGGATGCTCAGCTGCTCCCCGAGCCTGGCTCCTGCCTCTGCAGCAGCGGGGAGGGGAAAAAAAAAGAGGCAGCAACATCTTAAAAGTCTAAAGCATAGTAAGGAATAGCTCTGCTCCTGAGGGGAAACATATGGGGCATTAGGAGTTCTTTCCCCGGCTTTCACATTTATACTTGAAAGTTAACAGTGAAGGAAAACAAACACAACACTTCAAACCACACGAGCCGTGGGGGATCGGGGCTGCAGCAGCTGCCGGGGGATGCCAGCAGCGATCGCGGCGGGGCTGGACCCACGGGCAGGGAGCGCGGGGGAGCGTTCCCCGGGGTTCTGGGCTGGAAAAGGAGGCAGCGAGGCAGAGGTTTCTCGGGGCTATGGTCCCAGGTAAGCCTGCCCGCTCCAGCTGGGAGCGCAGCACCCTGCAGCCGAGCCCTGGGGCTGTGGAAGGAGCGGCGCAGGCTGCGGCTGCAGCTTCCAGCCCCGTCCCCGCAGAACAGGCAGCACCACCGGCCCCTGGGATCTTAAAATCGGAATCACAGAATCACAGGTTCACAGAATGGTTTGGGTTGGAAGGAACCTTAAAAATGACCTCATTCCAAACTCCCTGCCATGGGCAGGGACAGCTTGCACCAGACCAGGTTGCTCACAGTGCCATTTGATCTGGCCTTAAATACTTCCAAGGACTTCCCTCCTCTGCCCTGCCCCACGGCAGGCAGCAGTGCCACGGTAGGTTCTGATGTGCTGTGTGCCCAGAGCTGGCTGTGGATGGGGAGCTGGAGCTGGGTTCCTGGGATATCTGGCAGCGAAGGGCCCCTACAGCCCCGGGAAATACAATTACTGTTTTGGACTTGTCTATTTTCTCCACATTTTGAAAGCAATAATGATTTTTTTCCTCTCCCCTGGGTGCTGGGAAGCAGCTTGGGGAATTAGTTGCAGAGAGGGTTGTGGGAATGGCTCCTGCCTGGGAGCACATGGGTGCCAGCAGTGAGGAGAAGGAGGAGGAGGAGGAGACCTCTGCTTCTGCTTCCCCTAGTTTGTTACCTAAAGCTAAGAAAGAATAATAACTGGAGAAATGTCTCTGTGTTGAGATGTTTGTCTGTCTTGTCGAGCTGCTGGCAGGGATCACTCCCACAAGCTGTGGAGAGAGAGAGGTGCAGCCTCGAGCATCACGATGGCATTGCAGGACTGTGGGAATCCCATGTGCCACCAAAAGCAGCACTGGGACATGCCCAGGGTGGAGGCAATGCAGGCATGGAGTGATCCCAGTGCAGGCAGGAGCAGGCTCATCGCTGCTGGGCTGGCACTGCTGTCTTTGCAGGAGGTAGGGTTGAAAGCAGCTTTTCTGCTGCATGGAGCTGGGGAAGAACAAACCCAGCGCTCCACAGGGACCAAGGAGGGGATTCTCTGCAAAGATTTGCTTGTACAAATACCCTCCTGTGGCTTTTAATATGGCTGGGGAGGAGGGAGGAACAATCTGGGCCAGCAAAGCTAAAACCTGGTTTTCTAATCTGTGAAAACCAAGCAGGTAAAGAATAGAGGGAGGAAAAGAGCAAACAGCAGTGACCTCGCCGTGAATCTTGAAGGAGGAGAAAGAGGTCCCTGAAATGATGCTCTGCCCTGCTCACCTGTCCCTGTCCCCCTCACACACCTAGAGCTTTGTAGTGCACCTTTAATGACTGCACCAGGGATGGGGTGGCTGCTAATGAAGCAGGATGTGCTGGAAAGCTCTTCCCTGGTGCAGGGAGGACTCACTCAGGTCCATTACCTTTACTGTAATAGCACCGTGGCCAGGCTATACAAATGCAGAATACTTTTCATTTGCATGACATGATCAAGTTACCCATGAAAGGATTTGACCAGGTGCAGGTGTTCCTGCTCCTCAGCTTGCTGGAGGTGGCTGCTGTACTGTGTTCTCACCCAGAAGGTGCAGCTCGAAACTCGCTGGGAAAAAACGCAGCCAACCTTCTTGATTGAGAGAGGCAGAGGCAGCCCTGGCCAGGTAGGGCAGGCTGGCCCCAGGAGTGGACATTCCATGTGCCTCATGCAGAGTCCGAGTTCAGCTGATGGGAATGGGACCATGGAAACTCCTTGTTCTTGGCTGTGCATCCTTGAATGGAGCTCCAGAGCTCTCTGGAGAGGTGAGAGCTGATGGGGACAGTCCCAGAGGGAAAATTCAATGGAAAAAGATGGAAAGAGGAAAAGGGATTAATATTGGTTTGGTTTTCACCTGAAAGCATTAAAAAAATTGGAGGAAACTTGTAAATGAACTGATGTTTTGAGCTGAAAAGACCTGGAAGTCTGCTAGTGAAGGCTTTGACTTTTGTTTTTATTTTTTCTGTAAGCAAATACCAGATATGTTTTGATGCTTAAGCTCATTTATTTTTGTTGGAAAGGGTGTTTGGCTGTTTGGTTTTGTTTTCCCTGGCTTTATATTGGAGAGAAAACATCCTTGATGGAAATGTGTGATCCAGGAGGGAATCTGTGAGTCTGCCACCAAACACATCTTTTCAGTACAACATGTCTCCAGCACCACAATCCTGGGTTAATTTGGCGTTCTCGCCGGTCTGGGCTGCAGACAAACTGTTCAGCTGATGAGAGCTGTGCAAACACACCCACCACCGCACACCCTGCTGCTCACAGACCGACAAACAACAACAAACCAGGGCTGCTTTTTCCTTCCCAGAGCCATTCAGTCTTCACCCCTGCCCAGCTCCAGGCCTGGTGTGAAAATCAGCCTGTCTTTCCCAGAAACACCTTTATCCTTATGACCTCTCGCTTTGTTTTCTCGCTGCCTTCCCCACTCCCCCCTGGCCAGAAGCCCTCCCAGCCCCAGCAGTGCTCACCATTTGCCTTGGGGCTCCTCTGCCCCTGCTGGGCTGCAAGGAGCTGCAGCCTGGTGGGGCTGGGGATGAAGGGTGAGGTGTTCTCAGCCCATCCTGCAGGAGAAGACTGGAATTGTCCATTTGTTTGGGGGGGCAGCGTGGGGGAGCTGCTGCTCAGGCCCCATCACAGCAGCCGCAGGAGGATCTGCTCCCTCTGGGAAGGGACAGGCTGGGAGCAGCTCATCAGCCTCCCTGGGGGGCAGGTGGATGAAGGAGGCAGACTCGGGAATGTGGGTGTCTGGAGGTCTTGCCCACACCCAGGGGCCAGGGGGGGTGGGAGGACTGGTCAGCTTCTCCCCATGGGATGGCTGTGAGGGGTGCAGAGAGATGATTACTCTAAGGGGTGCAGAGAGATGATTACTCTAAGGGGTGCAGAGAGATGATGGCTCTAGGGGTGCAGAGAGATGATGACTCTTAGGGGTGCAGAGAGATGATGGTGTGAGGGGTGCAGAGAGCTGATGGCTCTAAGGGATGCAGAGAGATGATTACTCTAAGGGGTGCAGAGAGATGATGGCTCTAGGGGTGCAGAGAGATGATGACTCTAAGGGGTGCAGAGAGCTGATGGCTCTAAGGGATGCAGAGGGTTGATGGCTCTAAGGGGTGCAGAGAACTGATGGCTCTAGGGGCTGCAGTCTCTGACAGGGCTGCTCCCACCAGCACCCACCACAAACCTTCAAAAGCAAGGAGCCCTGTGGTGCTGACCCTCTCTGCTCCCCTTTTTTTGGGCACCCCTTCACTGGTGGCTGTGAGATCCTGGTGGGGCTGTTCTCACAGGGGAAAGCTCAGATGAGCTTCTGGTTGCTGGAGCAACGCAGAGCAGTGTGAGCAGCCCCGAGTACCTGGTTCCTAAAATCCTGCTCTGGCATTACAGCCCTGTGGTGTGTATGAGGCAGTGCTGCAGGGACACACACAGAGAGCTCTGCCTGCTCTCCCTGCCCCTTGCTCCTGCTCCTGCTGTACCTGCAACACACAGAACTCAAATTCTGCTCCTGGGGAAAACAAACCCACACATCTGTTCTCATGCAGCTTGGGGAAAATAAATTTTAAAACCCCCCAAAACCACAAAAAAAATGGGTGTTTTAAATTGAGCTCACATTTTTCCAAACTTCTTTTCTCTTTGTCCTTGAAGTGAATCTCTTGGTTTCCTCTGTCTGGTTGCTGAGAATGAATTTCCTAGCAGGGACACCTTGTCAGCTTTTTTTCTTGGGCTTCAATTCAATGTTTCAAATGAAATGCCTCTTTTAGTCTCATCTACTTCATCTACAAGAAGATGGGTGAAAAAATCTATTTTCTTTCTTCTTTTTAGAAGATTTCTGTTTTCCCTCCAAGTGGCCTTATGGCTCCTTTTAAGAAATTATATAACAAATTGTGAAAATCTGGAAGGGAGCTGGTAGTTTGATTTCTTTAAGACTCTCCCTTCTGCCTCTAAGACAAAGAAAGGGAAAGTAACATTCACTATGTAAAAAAATATAATGAAAAAAATCAAACTTACTGTTTCTCTTTTGAACAAGGTGCAAATTAGCGAATATTTGTTAAAATTTGAGACAGCAATTGTCTAAAAAAAATACTTTCAAAGAGGAGAAGGTTGTTTTTTCTTCTTAAGTAAAAAAGCCCCTGAACCTTTCTTTCTTTTAACTTCAAAAGGGAGCCAGATTGCAGAGGAAGAGAGAAAAACCTTAAATCTCCTCTGAAGGGGAAGCAAGTAACTTAGTCAAAGTGATCTTATTTGTGAGGGAATAATTTTCGGTTCACTGTGGTGGTTTTTATCCCTAAGATCATGACCAAGTGACTTGTAAATTTTTAACTGAGCTGGTGGAAGCTCTGCTCTACCTGCAGAGTTGTCAAATGGTTACTTATTCGGGATGGCTGGGCTATGCTGACCTGCCTCTTCCTAAAACTTCATCAGCAGGCACCAAGCAGGAGCTCCCCTTGGCTTTCAGGAGGTGTTTTCTGTAGCACAAGGGTTCAGGAAAATGCTCCCAGCTCCCTTTGATGAGTTTTGCACTTGTTTCTGCACTGATGCTGATGCCAGAATGATTTTTTGCTTTTTATTTTATACCCCTCTTACATACTCTTTTATACAGTTTTATGTGCTTTAGTGCTTTTAGCCATGGTGCCCTGCAGTCCCTCGGCAGCAGCTGGCACAGGAGGCTGTGTTCCATCACTGAGCTGTGCCATGGTGCCAGGCAGGACAGGCATCAATTATCTCTCCCCAAGCCCTGAATCTGTGCCTAACCCTCAGCACAGCTCAGGTACCTCTGCTTGCATTTTTGCCTTTCCCTGGTCTTAAAATTCAAACCAAAACACAGTTTATGGGGAAAAGGGGTTTTTACCTCGGGATTTACTTCAGGATCCTTGAGTGCAGCACTTGGTCCAGGTGGAATGCCCTGAAAATGCATGCACCCCTCACACTGAAATACACACAATTATAGGCCTTGCAAAATTAACACATNTATACCCCTCTTACATACTCTTTTATACAGTTTTATGTGCTTTAGTGCTTTTAGCCATGGTGCCCTGCAGCCCCTCAGCAGTATCAGGCACAGGAGGCTGTGTTCCATCACTGAGCTGTGCCAAGGTGCCAGGCAGGACAGGCATTAATTATCTCTCCCCAAGCCCTGGATCTGTGCCTAACCCTCAGCACACCTCAGGTACCTCTGCTTGCATTGTTGCCTTTCCCCTGGTCTTAAAATTCAAACCAAAACACAGTTTATGGGGAAAAGGGGTTTTTACCTTGGGATTTATTTCAGGATCCTTGGGTGCAGCACTTGGTCCAGGTGGAATGCCCTGAAAATGCATGCACACCTCACATACTGAAATACACACAATTCTAGGCCTTGCAAAATTAACATATTTATCAGAGATCCCCCAGGGAGAGGCTGGAGTGAAGCCCTCGTTGTGAGGAACCTTCCCCCTGGCTGGGCCTGGCTGAGGTTCCCAAATGTGTTCTGGAGAGGCCCTTGGTGTCTGGGGCTCCCAGGATGTTTGCTCTCCTGGTTTAACGGTGCCGTGGGGCTGAGCTGAGTTCTCAGCCTTGGGGAGGTACAAGTGTGGGGCTAAAAGCACTGAGAACACATCAAACTATAAAAGAGTGTGTGAGAGGGATATAAAAGAAAAAACAAAAAATCATCCTGGCATCAATACCATCGGCACAGGACCCACACAATGAGAGGTTTTGCTCGCTGGTGTTTGTGCTCTCCTGGTTTCCCTCGTGGTCCCAGGAGAGTCAGGTGAGCACTTGGAGAGCTGCCCCAGCGAGGGCTGGGACCACTGTGTGCAGCAGGGTGGGCAGAGAGATGCTCCTGTGAGTAGGTTAAAAAAAAAAATAAAGGCCAGTAAAAGAGCACAAAGTTGAGCAGAACTTGACAACATCTGGAGCTTGTGTAAGGGCAGAATCACAAACGCTGTAGCCCCGACCTGGGCTCTGGCTGGACCTGCTTGTCTCCAGAAGATGAACATTTTCCCCAATTTCGTAGAGCAGCAAATCTATTCTTGTAGCTGTCGAGTCCTTTTTTGAAAACTACTAAGGGGTTTTTTATTTTTTGCCTCAATAACCTACAGCAGAGAGTCCTACAGGCTAATTATATGTTTCATTTTTAATCCTTTAATTTTTTTGTAGTTCAGATAGATAACTGTGTTTTTCTCCCACATCTTTGATTCAGACAGATGATTTGCTTCATTAATTGATATGTGGAGGAGGGGGGCTAGAAATGAGCTATATTTATGCTTCAAAAATAATCTTTTCCCAACTGCATTTTTTTTCTTCTATGAATCCTCATATTTATTTCAAAATTATCCCAAAGTGAATGTCATCAACCTTTGTGCAGGAGCCTTTTGCTAGATTAATTAGTCTATAATGACTCTACTTCTCATCCTCTTTGATTTTCAACTTTGGGTCTGGCCTGGTGTCAGGCTGCCCCCAGAAATCTGCTTTCTCTCCTGATCTGTCAGGATGAGGAGGAGGGCAGGGTGCTGGGGCTGCCTGAAGGAATGACAGTTTGGAAGAGCTGGGATTTTGGTGGCTGAGGTGAGAACGCTTTTGGGAAGTGTTTCATTCCTGCAGGAGCTGCCGAAAACCACTGAGATCAGAACGGAGCCACCCCAGAGCCCAGCCTGGGCTGGGTCCAGCCTCTCTGTTGGATGGCACAAGCATCTCTGTACCAGGGATGGATTCACTTCCCAGAGGGAAGATTTTGCGTGGTCCTGTCCTTCAGTGATGATTACTTCAGCTCTTCCTTCTCCTGGACACAAGGAGAAACTTGAGAGGGTCCCAGCCCTGGAAAGCAGACCCCAGAGTGAATCACATCATTGCACTGGCGTGGCACCAGCCAGGGTCTCACCTCCCCAGGGAGTGTTCCAGCTCTGCTTGCTTGCTGCTTTCTTCTTGGCTTTTTTCTTTGGCTTTCAACACACTTTGGTGAAAAAAAATGGGTGTGAATCATTTTTCATGAGAAGCTTCCATTGCAAAAAGTGCTTTTTTTAGGATCTCAGCATCTTTATAAGTGAAATGCCAGAAATCTCACAAGCTCAAGCTGAAATGTGCTGGTTGCAACATTAGGTGCTAACAGTTGGCAAAGCTTGAGTCCCAGTGGCTAAAACACCAGAGAAAATGGCAGACAGTTCCTTGGCTTTTAAATTTGGGCTGTCTCACTTGTGTGACAGGAGGAGAGAGGGTAGGACTGGGCTCGGGCTGGCTGGCAGTGATTGGCACGGTTCAGGGACAGCTTTTTATGGCTCTCATCATGGTGACGTTCTGATTGCCTCCCCAGCACTAATGAAGACATCCCTTAATGGGCCTGCCAGGTAGGAAAATATTATTATCTCTGATTTCCAGATGAGCCTGCTCCACATGTCTCTGTCTGCCTGACACCTCTGGCCTGTGTGATGGTGGTGATGACAGGTCCCACGCAGGTGGTGCTGCTGCTCCTGGCCCCACGGTGGCTGCATGGGGCTGGGGCTGCCCCCACCATGCTGCTAAAGCCACCGAGAAACCTCTCCAGACCAGAAATGTTGTGGAAAAAATTCCATGTCCACTGTTGGTTTTGTCTTGAAATCTTCAAACCAAACTGGCTGGTGGGTTTTGGGGAGAACTGTCAGTGGTTTTGTCTAGATATCTGAGAATTTTTATAGAAAACCTGCAAAAAAAATTGTGCATAACATGTTAGTAGCAGTCTCAAGAAAGCTGGGAGAGGAGAAAATTTTTTTTAGGAGAGTAAAAATGGATAGAATATTTTGTGAGATTAAAAATGTTTGATGCTGGCACTAGCTTGGGGTAAGGTGGGGAGGAGTGTTTGTGAAAGCATCATTTGGGATAAAACCTTTCATGTGACAGCCTCCAGGCCACCACAGGGGCTGTGACCCTTGGCTGGGCAGTCTGTCTGCCTGCCAGAATTTCAGACCCCACCAGCTCTTCTGCAGGGCTCTGGGGACACACCTGAGTGTGGCACCTCCTGCCAGGCACTGCTGGCCCTGCTCTGCTGCCTGCCAGGAGCTGCCCCTGGCCACACACACGAGGGTCTGCAGGCACATTTGCAGCTGAGAGAGTTTTGCAGGTCAGTGCCACGCCGAGGCCAGCAGGGTGGCTGGGATGAGGGATGATGCCTCTGCTCTGGTCCCCTCTGACCCGAGCTGAGCAGCAAACTCAGCTTGGCCTCTGCGTGGAGAGGTGGCACATATGGATTTTGATAACTTTCTTTTGCTTAGAAGTCATTGTCCACTTTAAATATTCATGTTCTGAGGGACATTAAATAAATAATGCTGAACTTGTTAAGCTGAGTGGCTTGCAACTTCTGCATTTTGTGTCTCGTTTGCAATTGAGAAGGGATGTGAGGCTGCTAAATACAACCTGCTCTTTAACTAGGAAAAGTTTTGCTGTTCAGACCCTGTTATCTGCTTGCTGGGTTTGAAAAGCGGGGCTGAAATGGTTTGCAGAGAAATGTCTCCAATACCTACAGGCTGGTTTCCATTTCTGGGGGGAGAAAAGGGAAAAAAGAACCCTGCAAATTGATGGTTTTGTTTTGATCAGCCCTCAGTGCCCAGCATGGATCATTGTGTGTGGTGGTGGTCGCTCCCTTTGGCCTCTGCACTGGTGCTGCTGCAGCTCCTGTGCTGCTCCACGGCTTCTGACAGGGCTGCCAGCACTCCCCATCACTGCATTCCCATGCACTGCCTGTGGGATTTGCAATAAAGGGCAATTTGCAAGAAATCCCTGTGGCTCAAGATGGAAAACAAATGGCCAGCACCTCATATGTTATTTTCTCATCCATTTGGTTGGTACCAGAATATCCCCCAGTGCCTTGGGAGTTGCAGCTCAATCCAGGCACTCGTATTTGCAAAAGATGGTTAATGAATATGAGGTTTCAAGGTGGGAGCCTTTCAGTGAAATGAGATTTATGTGGAGACAGTTATTATACTTCCTCCCTGCCCCCCCCATCTGCTTCAGAAGGAACATGAATCACCAGCTGAAGGCCTCCTGTATTTGTAAATCAGCTGAAACATAACAGTGATGTTGGGAAGTTGTACTGAGTTAACTGAGCTACTTCTCAATCTCGGAGCTTTACATAACCCCTTCTTAGCACGCTGTTATTTCCCTTACAGATAGACTCATAAATTACTCCTGGTACACAAAATGCGTGGGAGGCTGCCTGTTTGCACAGCATGGGACCAAGACCTGCACATTCAAATATCGGCAGACAGCTGGAACACAATCTGTGAAAAGGCACTCAGAGCCTCCAGGTCTATTAAATACAAACTTAGAACATCTACCAAGGATTTTATGTCTTGCATTACATGGGTAATGCCAGAAAGAATAGGTGCAACACCCCTGGGACTTTGTCGAGAAATGTCACGGCAGAGCATCCAAAAAACCTTCTGTGGGTAGGTGGATGGGTGTGCACGCAGAGCTGGGGACATATGTGTGCTTCTGCATGAACAGGAATTCGTGTTTAACTAAATGTCTGAGCGAGGAGGCTCAGCCTGTGATAGCTATATTTAATTTGGTATCCCATTTTGTGCTGAACTCTAACCGCATCAGGAGAATTGGGAAACGTGTTACTTTGGGTTCTGCAGTTGTTTTATTGCAGTCATATAATCCCACAATGCATAAGGAACCCAAATTGTCCTTTTCTGAAGTTATTTGCTTCCTAATATGGGGAAAATTTCCATTATGGACAAAGATGCCTTATTTGCTTCCACCAGTATGTCCAATTTGCACCCTCAGTTTTTACCAGATGAGTCTGGGAGATGCAGCCCTTAGACTGATGGACACAAAGGGAGGCAGGATTGGAGACCAGAGCCCCTGGTTCCACTTCCATTTCATTGCCTTTTTAATCTAACTGCCTGGCTTCTTCAAACATCAGCATCTGGTTGTGAAATGTGGTCCAAGGCCATCTCTGTTCCCAAACCCTCCAGTGGTGTGTGGTAACATTTACGCTGCCTTTGCCTCGTGTAGCAGCCCAGATTTTACTGATCTATTTCAGTTTCCTGTCACTCCCATCCAGTAATCAAAATTGTGGAAAAATTCAGGTAAAATTTACTTTGGTGTTAATTGAAAGGACACCTTTTGGTTAGGCTGGTATTGATATGTTTCCAGCTGTGGAAAAGGCATAAATATTGTGATATGTTGGATTTGATTAGTAGCAAAAATCCATTGGGCATGGAAACAATTCACTGCTCCCAAGAAAATTGGTCATTTCTGGGGTATTTTTGTTTCTTTCAGGAATAAGTTCTGGTCAGGAGGCAAGCATAGAGATGTGAAAACAAATAATGATCTTGAGTGGCTGTTTGAAAGCAAGAAGGCTCTGGGGCCTGGGTGAGGGAGGCGAGGCTGTTCCCTGGCCAGAGCTGCTGCCTGCTCACACCACACCACTGAGGTTTTGGTACCTTGGTGCATCCTTCCGTCACTGTGGGATAAAAGCTCTTGCCTACAAGGCCTACCAGGTGCAAGGAAAATGCTTTGGGATTTGGGAATGAGAAATGGATAAAAGCCCAAATGACTATTTCTCATTGCACTGCTAAGGAATTTTAATAAAATTTGATTTAAGAGGCAGGGATTAGGTACGGTGCTGTGTAAAAACATCAATTAGAAGAAGAACAGAAAGCAGTCATACAGCTTGAGACTGTTAGAAACTCCTGCTAGAAATATTTGGTGAACAATTTCAGAGGCATAAGTTGCCATGAAGCCTACAATTCTCTTCCTAATTCCTGTGGTAGCTTTCTGTTTTTATAGCCATGGGGAAAAAAAAAAAAAGATTAATGTCTCTGGTTTTTAACAATCTATCCAGGGTGTGGAAAAAAGCCCTTCTTACGCTTCGCCTTTCAATTCTCCAATAATAAATTAACTATCACAGTTTAAGATGCAATTGTTGTTCTTTTGAGTCTCCAGACTAATGCATCGTGACACCTCGATTACACGAAGTGTGGATGGCTCCTCCTGCCCTCTCTGTTCTAGGTGAAAGCCTGTGAACAAATCCAGGGAATGCTCACCTGCTGCCCGGGCTGGATCTGCCCCATTTCTGCAGCAGCAGCCCCCAGGGTCCCCAGCTGTCCCCTGCAGCAGTGGCAGGGGTGACACAGGGCACCCCTCCCTGCTGCTGTCAGACTCCCAGGGACGTCTCTGAAGGGGCAGTGCTTCTCTCTGTGCTCCTGTGTACCTGCTGTCCTTAACCATTTTAAAAAATAATAAGAAGAGGGAAATTGCAAAGGCAGTGGAGCGAAGCATGGAGGTGTGCAGGTAGAAATCGCCGTGTCCATGCTGCTGCCATGGATGCTGCAGGAGAGAGTGGGAGAACACGACCCACAGCTCCAGTGAGAGTAGTGAGATGTTTTGTGACTGAGGCTGCCCGGCCCCGTATCTGCAATATTCAAATCCTGGTAAGGCAATTTAGCAAGCTGTGGTTTCTTCCCAAGAGAAAATGGTTGTTCTTTCATTCCATCAGCTGGGCTGTGCATTCCACCCACTCCCCTCTGCCTTGGCCAGGCTCTGCTCACCACAGCTGGACCAGTGGGGCTGGACTGTCCCTAAAGCCATCCTGACCCTCTTGGCTGCCCAAGTTCCTGAGCAGAACTGCTCAGTTTGGACACACCCAGACTCAGGCAAAATTCCTCAGCCCATCTCCATGAAAAAGTGATCGTTGTGTTTAATTACATCCTGTGGTACCTCATCATCCCTGATGAGCCCATCACTGAGCCTCATGGCTCCTGCTGGAGCTACAGCCCTTACCCAGCTCTGGAGGCACCAGGGAGTGCTCAGATCCCACTGCTGCTGCGTGGCCTGTGAAGGGTCTGAGGTCATTATCACACCTCGAGAGCCACACACAAAATAAAGATGTCTGCTTTCTTTCCCTCCCACTCCCTGCAGGGCTCATTCTGCAAACTGCAGCTGCTGAAAACAGGACCCCAGCTAGAGCAGCAGCACTCCAGCAGCACTCTGGAACTGGGATGGTGCAGTGAGAACCTGCAGGAGAGGACAAACACACTGGGCTCCCAAAGCACCGTGTTCTAATGGACTTTTCCACTGGTGAGACAACAGACTGAGGAGCCAGTGGCACTGCTGCTGCATGGATCTGGTGACAATGCTCTGTCTCCTGCCAGCAGCAGTGGCCACGTTCTGCTGGTGCAGGCAATGGTGTTGCCCAGCAGATCCTTGGCTCTGTCCATGCCAGGCTTGGCTCAGGACCAGGTGAGTAGCCAGTGGCCCTGCTCATTGGGTCAGCATACACATCCCCATCCACCGCTGCCACCTCTTTTGTTGTTTGGGCCTTTAGGAATCTTAACAGAACCCATAATATTTAATGGGTTTGCTAGTGATAATGTCATTTTAAGTGACATAGCTGTGATAAATCGCTTCCACACGTCATTGAATTCTGTTTCTAAATTTTTATGTATTTTTGATAGGCCAATTTATCCCTGTTGCAGCTCCAGCCCGTGCAGTCAATGGCATTCCACTGGGGGTGAATTTTGTCTGCTATTTACAGTGTGTGCTTTTAAGCAGTGATTGGTGTGACAGTGTGATCTCTACAGCTGTCTCTCTGTATTTATTCTTTTGCCTATAAGTTTGATTTATACTAGCTTCAAAAAAGAAAAAAAAAAAAGCTGATAGCTTTTCATGTGAAGGACTTTAAATAACTGATTAACGATTGCTATTAGCAGGGCTCGAATGGAACGGGGCTTGCCGAGTTTACGGGCTTGGCTGAGCAATTGCAGGTAAAGCTGCTGCGTGCCCCTCTCCAGCTCTAAACCTTTTCTGAGGTTTTCTTTATAATTGGACAGTGCCCTCTGGGTTCAATCTGACTTGATGTGTCTGACATGAGGTTCACGGCGGAGCCGCCTGCCAGGGGATGTTTGATGTTGGCTGGCAGCGCGCGGGTACCGAGCCGGGGCTGCTCTGCACCAGCCTGCTCCTGCTGGGGATGGAAACCCCACAGCCCCAGCCCGCAGTGGGCACCTGCAGACGAGGCAGGCTCTGCTTGAACTCGTGTCACAGTCATCAGGTTTGTTTTCATGCATTCCAAGGGCTTAAAATGGTGTCTCTCGGAGGCAGCATCCTCTGGGGCTCGTGTGGCGTGAGGAGCCCCTAAAGCTCTGTTTGTAAAGCTGCCTCTCTGTGTGTGGCTCTGTGGCTGCCCTGAGATGTCTCCTGCACCTTCAGGTGCTGATTCTGCCTCGATCCTGATTTATTTAGTACCACCCCGGTAATCTCTCAGAGACTTTTGAAGGGATGCAGTGCTGAGTTAACCTCCTCTGCTTGGCTTTGTGTTTATTCTCTCCTCCCGGGCTGCTAACAGCAGAGTCTGGTGGCCAGGAACACCTGCAAGCAGCAAAGCTCTGCTCATGTGTGTCCTTGGGGTGCTGCAGGGGTGGGCTCCTCGCTGCTGAGCCCTCATGGAGAGCAGCACAAGCAGCCTCACCTTACCCTAACCTGCCCCAAGGTGCCAACCAGGATCACTCAAGGAGAAAATCCCTCCCAACACAGTAGCTACTACACAGTTAACATTTTCTGGGACTGAGACCTTGGGGATGTTTATTCCAGCGTTTTCCTGCTGGAGTTACCACCTGTGGGACCAAATAGGAGGAAGGATGGCTGACAATGAGATTCTCATATCCTGCAAAAAGAAGGAAGCAAGCCAGGAAACGTTGTGTGTGTTTTCCTGAAAGTTTGAGTCCTGAATGTGTTTGTTTTGATGTGTTTGCAGGCAGGGAACCAGGAGCAGCAGCAAAGGGGCTCCATTTTCCCCAATGTTATGCAGTGAAGCCACCCAGCTAGGAGCACCCTGGTTATTTCGTTGTCAGATTTGCTCCTGTCAAAGTCCTAGGAAGAGAATAATACTGTTTTTTCTTTTTATTTTATTTAATAATATGGCACTGCTTCAAAAGTAGTAGAGGATAAAGCAAAGACTGGGAATACAAAGCATTTTTATTGTTGTTACTATTAATCACAGCTTGAGTAGACCTGCCTGAGAATCACTCTTGTTATTTTGTCTGCGTTCCTCTGGTTTATGTTCCCCGAGTAGAGTTTGATTAAAAACTGTTGCATCTCATTTTGCTCACAAGGGTTGAGGTGCTGTGTTGCTGTCACCTGTCTGCAGCCAAAGTTATATGCCACATCAGGGAAAGGGTTGAATATTTGCTACTGGTTTTGATCTTCTTCAAAATATCATTTTCACTTTGTGTAGCTAGAGAATAGTTGGCCTCCTGCAGTTCCCATTCACTCCTTACCCTTGAACAATGAGAATAAAATCTGCCTGCAGTAATGTTCAGTTTATGTTGGGGAATTTTTCCGATATAGAAAGGGAAATAAAGAAGCTTTATGAAATAATGGTGCCATCCTCAGATAAACAGATATTTTTTGCTGCTAACTTCATATTCAAGGGGTAGCAAGGAGGTCAGCTCTGGCTGAACTCACAGCAGAGCTGTGGAACTGTGTGGCCATTCAAAGTCTTTGGCCTTTTGCGCTTTTGGAGATCTTTTTGAAAATACTTTTAACTGATGCACATTTTACCTTCCTATGTCTAAAAAAGGCAGATTTATTACAGATGTAATGACGTGTCTCTGCTGTTCCAATGAGTGTGGGTTCCTCAGGGCTGAAGGATGCCATCTCCCTGCAAGCAGCAGCACAGGAGCAGGGGATGTGTGCTGGGCAAGGCAAACCTCAGCTGGGAGTGTCTGTGTTTGTGTTTGTCACCAGCCTCAGCCGTGCCCAGGGAACCTTGATGTGGAGGAATTCAGCTCTTTCCAGCCCTAGGAGGCTTTCCTGGCATCGATGTTGTGCCAGCCCAGCAGTGGTTCCATGGAAATGGGGATGCCAAGCAGGTTTCTCATGAGCACCACAGCTGTATGAAACACACGCATTTGCTAGCATGACTCTGCAACCAGATATCAGCTCAACTACTTTTTATTATTAATTTCAAGCTCCAGCTGCTGCCTTGAAGCATTTTGTTTTGTCACTCTCAGAGCTGCTGCCCAGAACAAACAAAAGGGAAAGAAAAATGAAAGCAAGGAGCCTAAAACTCACTAGGAACGTAAAGCCTAGCAAGGATGGCTAACCGTGACTAATAATCCATCACGGTGGCTCATCTGTCAGCTATAAAAGCATCATCCCTAGAAGTTTACTAAAGCTTTTTAAGGTCTAAGCTGAGTTTACTGCTTGTGACAGCAGCAGGGTGCTAGCAGGGTGTGGCCAGATGCCTGTCACCCACAGGACAGGCTCTCCTTCAGTCCTGGCCACAGAGGACAGTCAGTGCCTGGATGCTTAACTTTGGCCAGAGGGAACCAAAAGCTCCAGCGCTGTGGGGGACTGGGCCAAGAGTGCTTTGGGAGGGTCCTTGTGCCTGCTTTCACACAGCATGGCTTGTGAGTCTCTTATCCTTGCACAGCTTTGTCCAATCCTCCCCACGGCTGCAGTGTCACGGTGGAGGTGAGCTACCTGCTGGGGATCAGGGGGAGCGGGGAGCAGCCCTGTGCTGCTCCTGCCCAAAGGCACTGGAGGAGCTCTGCCCCTGCCTGTCTGTGCCAGCACAGCCTTTTCCTCCCCGCTGGGCTCTGCCTGGCCACAGCAGGACAGCTGTGGCACAGCTCCATGAGAGATGGGGGGAGCCCATGGAGGGCACGAGGCTCCCACTGAGCCCAGGAGCAGCTGAGGTTGGTCCATCTGGAGTGAACTCATGCTGAGGGTTTCACCAGCAGCACGCTGCTCTTTGCCATCAGCAGACACTTGCTCTGTGCCTCCTGCAATGTCTCAGTCACCTTCTCCAGTCTCCCTTCCAGTGACTTTCCCTTTGCCCTTAGCTAATCCATCATTTGGAAGCAGCCCATGGCGTATTTGCTGTTTTAGACTGCTGACCTTCAGGCTTTGCTCCCACCAAGGCTCCCAGGCCACCTTGATCCCTTTTCCCTTCGGAGACTGCTGACATGTTCTGGTTTTGAAACAGCTTCATATAAAACTGGAAGGAGGTCTCAAATCCAGATCAAGCTTAACATCCACTGCCGATCCCCCACGTACTCAGCCTCTTCCCTCCTGCAAGTTTTAAGCCATTCTTTTCACTCTGCTGCTTTGTGGGGCTAATGAATTTGCTGCTGCTATTCCCTCTGAGGAGGGGATGGGAGCAGTCACACAATTGCTGTGAAAGGCTTAGAAATACATGTAAGTGGTTTGGGTTTCTCTGTGAAATCTGAATTCAAATCCCCACTCCCAGTGAAAAAGAAAAAAAAATAAAAGGGAGAAACACCAACACTGAAGAGCAACAACTTAAAAAAAAAAAAATGTTCATAGGGAGTGTGAGGTTTCACTGCCTTTTTCTCTAGACAGGAATGTTGTAGTGTTGCCTACAGAGCCTTTCTTCTCTGCATTAGGCGAGCGAGGAGATTTCATTTCATACATCATTTACAATGGAGTGCATCAAGAGCAGAGTTGGTGCATATTAACAGGGATGTGGGGAAAGAGTTGGGTTCTTTGAAAGTTTCAAAGCATCTCCACCGAGGAGGGCAGCCCGGGCTGCTGATCCCCTCTCACTCTGTCGTAGGAACTGTGGAAACCAAAAGCCCATGAAATGCAAGGGGGGGAGAACAGAGGCACTGAAAGGCCTCTAATGCACCAGCATCAGTGGGAGCTGGAGCAGCACAGGGATGCTGGAACAGACAGCCCCATAAGCCCCGAGAGGCTCTTCTGTCTCTTCTTGCTCTCCTAACTGGAGTGAGTACAGGGTCCTCGTGGGAAGGGTGGTCATGAGCTGGGAGAACAAGAGGAAGACATTGTCCTCCTTCCTGTCCAGCTCATGACCAAGCTCTCTCCATTGCCTCACATGGCACTTTGAGCCAGGTCTTCAGGTCACTGCAGAATGGCCACCCCATGTACTCATGACAAAGTCTTGTGGATAATGACTTGGGCTAGGAATTGATGCTCCTCTTTGTTAATTATATTTGGGTTGGTTTTGATTTCTTCCTGGAATTTGCATCCATAAGGTATATTGAGAAAACTGGAAATGGGAGCTGTAAAACTACATCTGGGGATGCTGACTTTGTCTCATCACAGGACTCAAGGACCTGGAGCTTTCTGGAAAACACCAGGCACCACAAAGCATATAAAAGCTATAAAAGTTATGGAATGGCAACCTCTTCTCCCTGCCCTGTTCCCATGCTGTGTGCTCCTTTGGCAGGAGCTGCACAGGCCACCCTGCAAGAGGGAACATGAAAATCCCCAGTGCCTTGTGACATCTGTGCCAACATCTTGCCACCTTCCTTGTGGCTGGAGAGAGCCATTGACCAGAGAAGCACAGGACCTTGGGCCTCTGTGTGTGCAAAACTCCTCTCTGCCTGCTGTCCCTTGCCTTTTCTACAGAAGGCCACCTAAGTGATCTTGAATTCTGTCTCCAAGTGTCTGGCAGAGAGCCTTAGGGATAACTCCAGTATCAAGGGCATCTTCCAGCACTGTTGCACTGGGAACACAGTGATTACCTTATCTGCCTGATGCTGCTCTTCCACGTCCACATTTGTAGGTCAAGGGATTGGGAGAGATTTAAATAGGAGTTCCCATGGCTCCTGAAATTAATACAAAGTCTTATTTGGCAGACATTAATATAAATCCATTTTGGCTGTCATGACATTCACCAGATTCCATTCTGGTGGGTCACCTTAGTGCTGTGTGGTCTGAGGGAGGGCAGGAGCAGCAGTGGAAATGCCCACCACGTTTGGGAATGCCTACCTGGCCTCCAACACCTTCGGGTTCATTCAGTAATTGATGTTGAACAGAGATGCTTCCCTGGATTTACAACGTTTATTTTCAATTAAACTGTTGACTGGTACTTGCCCAGAGTATTTTTCCAGAAGTGGTGATGGATTTAAGTCGCTCAGGAGACATTCAGCTAGCTCCAGGTGACATCTTCAAGGTTACAGGAGAGAAAACCAACCATGTCGGGCTTCTGTCAGCTGCAATTTTTGCCCTCTTAGATTTAGGAAATGGAAACTTTTCCCATCCCTCCCCCATGACTGTGCTCAAAACTCCACAATCTATTTTCTCTCACTCTTCACCTCTTCTCCTTTATATTGGCTGCTTTGCACCAAAAGCCCCATAGTTACATGCACTTTGACACTTGCATTTCAAAACGCCTGATTGTGGAGCTCTGCCAATACCAGCAATTGATCTGGTGCCACAGACCAGCTTAATTATTCAAGGTCAGTCTCTCCCTGTCTCTTCTTGTCCAGGGAGCAGCAGCTACGGGGAATAAAACTTGAACAGTCTTTAAATTTTAATCATAAACTTTAGTAAGTCACAGATTTGTTTTGCTGTATGTGGGGATTTCTCTACTGTACTCACTGCAACTTCTGCAGCCTCCCTGCTCAGAGCACGGCTCTCCTGCTCAGTACAACACTGGGCTTTTGTAAAGCATGGTATTTTACACTGCTATTTAAAATGCATAAGTTGTGTGATCTAAGCAGTTTCCAGTTCACTTTTGAGCTCCTGTAAAACGCATCCCTGAAGGCATTTCAGCTGAGCAACTAAGAAGGTGAGGGTATTAGAGGTTGTGAAATGGCTTGTCTGCTAATTCTTTCTATGTGCATCTCTTCAGATAAATCTCCTGTGACCTCCTGCTACAAGCAGAACATTAGTTAAGTATCTTCTTGGTAATGGAGTGTCCTGGACCTGATCTTACATTATACTAAGGGCTCTTCACGCTACCTGGGAAGATGTTTGCCTGCAGGGAGAATAGCAGAGGTGTTCCTGAAAGCACACAAGGTGCAGGGAGCTTCACTGAGCAGAGCTGGGGTGGCTCAAAGACCCCGGCCCAGCCTGGCTGGAGGCTCACGGGGCTGCACTGCCCGAGGCTGGCTCACAAAGGGGTAAAGAGATCCATTTACAGCAGCCTTGGGCATGCCCTGCACTTCATCTGCCCCAAGCTATGGGCAAACAAAGAGGCCTTTGGACCCCTCAGTCCATCCCTGAAGCAACTTGGATAATTGACAGGGTCTAAGGCATCATGATTTTAATAATAAATCCCCAAAGTAATTAGTCGGTGTTTTGGAATAGCAATTATAAAAAAGAAGAAATTTAGAAAAAAAAACCCAAATGGCTTATAAAATTATTATTATTATTATTATTAATAATAATAATAATAATGTGGAATGGGAGGGCAATATTTCGAGGGTGCAAGAGGTACTGTTACCTCTGTCTGCTGGGATCAGACAAAGGGAAGCAAAGTTGTGGGAAAGTGAGGAAAGTGGGGATGTTGTACAGGGTTCCACTCATGCTGCTGATGGGAAACAAAGCCTCCTGCAGTCCTTGCCACAGCTCCTGTGCTTGGGAGAGGCCCTGGGGGCTGTGAGCGCCTGGCAGGGCCGAGGGCGGGCACCTCTTACACATTTTTGGGGGGAAATAAAGGCCAGCAATCACTGCTAATTTCCAAACTCAGCATGATTACAGTATCTCAGTTTTCCAGCACCCAGCCATTAGAGAAAAGCACGGGGCAAGTAAATTAATGGTAATATCTCTTTTCTGGAGATAAATTGGTCCATCCTGGCAGCGGCTGCGCTGCCCTGGGTGCTGGGCGATGCATGGCAGTGCACAGTCGCTGCCTGCCCGGGCACTTGCTGGCTTGGCTGCAGATTTAAAACAGTTCTGTTTGAAGCTTTGCCTCTATAGCTGTGTTACTCTGTCCTCCTTTGTAATGAAAACTTCTCCTTTTTCATAGTTTTTAATTTCGAAGCCTTGGGGGGTTGGCTTCCTCAAGGCCACCTTTCAGCCTGTGGAGAACAAGGTGTCTGCCTCTGCTCTTCCTCGCCAACCCAATGGCCAAGGCTAGTAGGCTTTCACCTTCCACAGCAATAGTTTATAGCTCCTGGCTGGTGTTTACCCAGCACCTTGTCTCACTTTAAAATGTATTTCTTGATGTGAAGCCATTTGTTCCTGAGCTGAAGCACTTGCTGTTAGTTTGGGGGAGGTTTGTTTACTGCAGTAACCAGCTTGCTCTGTATGTATTCCCATCACTCTCCCTTGCTATAACCTACAAATCTCTCCAACTTATTCAGCTCAATACTGGAGATGGTTTTTGAAGTCTTCTTTAAAGTATAGTGAGTGCCCTTAAAAATTTTCCCAGCTTTGAAAGATTCTACCTGTTCTAATGCAATTCCCAATTTTAAAGATAGGGAATAAATATCTTGGGGATGGTTGGCTTACATACAGCTCCTATCTCTTAAAACATTAATGGTCCATGCTGTTTGATTCTTTTTGAAAGTACTCTGTTCCTGCTTTGTTTATTTAAGTTCTTTTCTCTGCACTGGGACTTGCCAAATGGAGTTGTGTCTCCCCCAAACCCCCACTGCCACCCTTTCATTCACAGAAATCAGTGAGATGTAAATACGGCTCATTTAGTTTTAGCACTGCCAACTTTTGTTTCAAAAATCAGACATGAGGTCCCTTGAATTTTGAAAAGAGTTTCAAAAACCTTTGTTGAAGAAATAAATTCTGAATAATTTCTGGTTTTGCTTTCTGCATTTTGTGCCTTTGAAGGTTCACACTTCTAAGCCTTCATGTACAATCATAAGAGATTGAAACTTGCTTTACTCTTAACAACTGCTGCATCCCCTGCAATCACACAGCTCCAAGAGGGAGCCGCTGTAGGAAACGAGCCAAGTCAAATACTGCAGCTTGATAAACTCCTGAGACTTGACAACAACAAATTCTGCTCCTGAAAATCGCCCATTGGTTTGCCCACAGCAGCTGTGGGTGCTGGGAGAGCCCAGGGACAGGAGCAGGGTGAGTGCTTGGGGCTGTGCAGGACTGGGGGAGCAGGGATGGGGGCATGGCCTCACACAGTGGGATCAGGCATCACAGAAACCAGGCTGGAAGACAGCAAAGAACTCGTGCCCTGGAGAGTGTATTTGCCCTGAAGGGGTTTATCAAAGCTCATCACTGCTTTGTGTTAGAGCTGGTCTTTCAGCCCTGGGGCTGAGCTTGGGCTGGTTGAGCCTCCCAGCGACACCCCTCTAGCTCAGCCGTGACTGTAAATCACTGAGCTTATTAGCTGGAGCTGTCTCTCCTCTATTAGTGTCATTTTAGCTTGTCCTGTCCTGTGGCAGGTATCCACAGTTGTTTGGCTGGGTATGACTGATGTCTTCTCTAATTCACGTCATCTGTCAAGAAGAGAAAAGCTGGGGGAAGAGGGAGCTGCCCTCGGCCAGCACAGGGGGCTGGAGCCAGGGCTCTGCTGCTGCTGCAGGCTGGCCAGAGCAGGGCTGGGACAGATACCTGAGCACCTCTGAGGTGAGCACAGCAGCAGAACCTCTGCTGGTCACCTGTGGATGGCATAGCTCTGCTGTGGGTGCTGTTTTCAGCAGCTTCTCGTGCAGAAGGTGAGTGGGGGCTGAGCACGAGATGAGGATGATTTGGTCTGTCAGAAATATGGACTGGTTTTACTCTGCTGTTGGTGACACTACACAGATGGTCAGGAGACAAAGCTGGGGATGGCTGTGGTTGGTCATCTCTGCCCCGTGCCTGGGTGATGCTGACAAAATCTTCGCCAGAGAAATCTCGCCGTGCATTCAGACCAGCAGTGACACCAGCAAGCGAGGGGGACTGAAAGCGTATGTGCAGAGCCTTGGAACAGAGGCATACACAGGACTTAAATAATCAGACATGATTTTTGGGCAGCCAGGGCTGGCAGGCGAGTCACCTAAGCCCCCAAACTTCCCTTGGTGCACCAAAATCCCCTTTTCTTTCTGCCTTTTAAGTCTTTTATCTTTCCAGTCTGCAAGATGTGAGATGATAGCACAGGCTTTCTGCTTTCTTCCTTTTTTCCTCACACACAAGATATATATATAAAAGTATATATAATTTATAGATAACATATACATAAAATAATATTCTGTCTAAATACATGCAGACACACACGAAGCATGTTGCAGAGCCTGTGGGAAACACTGTCTGCAGTGGAGTTTGCTAATTACGGCAGATCTAATGGCAGCTTCCCCCCACCCTTCCCAAGAGCAACAGAGATCAAAACCTTTTTTGTTTAAAATATTTACTGTACAGCTTGCAAAGCTTTAATCAACGTAACATGACGTTTCCTTGCAGCAGCCGAGTAATAAATATGCAATTAATAGGGAATTGAAATACACCCATTAGCTGTTTGCAGAGCCTCCACTTCCCACTGTACCAACGCTTTCAGAGCATTTATTGCTCTGCCCACAGCCAGCTGTGCTGCCGGAGCACAGCGAGCCAGGCGATGCCCCCACCTTTGGCAGCGAGGGGCACGAGGGTTTCAGAGCAGCTTTGGGACTTCTGGAGTGAGCATCGCTCCTGCTCCGGCAGCCACCATCAGCCTGGGTGACACAGGTGGGCTGGGAGGTGGCAGACCCAGCCACGATCTGTGTCTCTCCCTCTTGGGGAGTGGGATTTTGAGTCTGTTGGTTTTGCCTCAGCGAGTGTGGCTCTGCGCAGTTCCCAGGCCAGGCAGGATCTTTTCCCGTGGCTCTGGGCTGGTGGTGCTGGCCTGGTGCAAGGCTGCCCGTGGGCACTCTGTGCCTCCCTGGGTCCTGTGGAGGTCACAGCAGGGCTTCCCCTGCACTGGGATACCCCTTGGGCAGCCTGGCACTTGCTGCATGGGCTACAGCCCTGCTGGGCTAGCTCTGCAGTGGGCCACTGGCCAAGGTCAGCACATGCTTTCTGCAATTTATAAACTGGTTTTACAAAATTAACTTCCCAGCGTGGTCGAAGCACCACCCTGGCTCTGTCTGAGCGAGCAGGAGACAGTGAGAGGTGGCTGGAAGCCCCTTGGTAACCAAGTGGGAAAATATACACAGCATAACCAGCTCAGAGCGTTCTCTAAACTCCTGTCCCACTCCTAAAGCCACAGCGTGGGACAAGAGCCTGAAATGAAGCAACAGCCCTGGTGATGCCTTAGGTTTGAACTTTTCTGTGTTCCCAACCCTGCCCTGCCCAGGTAACTCTGCAGTTCCCTGGAGCTCGTTCAGTGCTGTTCTCTCATGCTCACACACACACAACAAAGCCTCTCCAGCTCTCCAAGGACACCCAGACCCTCCTAGGCCCAACAACTGCAAACCACAATCTTGGGGACAGGGGGGCAAGCTTGGGCAAATTCCATCCTTGCCTGGCTTCTGCTTGGGGAATTGATGCTGAGATCCAAGTGGGAAGAACTCGGGAGCTGTCCTTGTCCATGTTGGGATGCACTGAGGCAGGAGCCTCTGGAGCCCAGAGTGTGACCTCTGAAGGCCTTTCCAATCAATCCCTCCTTGATTCCTTTATTCCTGCCTGCTCTCTCTTTTTGGTGAGCCATTTAAGGCATCACTGGCAGCTTTGAGCCCCTCGCTGGGGAGCTGACCTCGTGCCCTGCAGCCACCCCATCCAGCCCTGCTCAGTGATGCCCAGGTGGGTGTTGGGGCACTGGAGCTCGTGGAGCTGCTCTGTGCCCAGCCAGAGCACCAGCCAGATGCTGCTTCCCAGCAAAGCCTCCCCACTGCTCGGGGAGGAGGCAGCGCAGAGCCGTGTGCCTCCCAGCTAAGCATTAGTGAAGCTTTTTAATCTCTCACTGTGGGATTTCTTTTTGCTTCAGCATCGCACCATAAAGTATTTCAGACAAGGTGACATTTTCCATCTGCATGAAGTGCTTGCAAACAGTGTGAGTTTAACTTTTATTGGCCTGATTTAGGGGCATGGGACTGTGCATAAGTCTTGGTCTCTCAACCTATAGCCTTGCACTTTAAGTGATGAATTAGTCAGTAAAATAAACAGGGCATTATCTAGCTGTACACACGTCTGCATCTCCCAAAGAAAATTAAACTGTGTTTGAACATACAAAACCTAACGATGGTGGAATCAACTTGGCTATAAATTAACCAAAACTCAAAACCAGTCCAGAACTTTCTGAGAGCTTGGAAAAACTCTTCTCCTGGAGCAGAATGCTCTGTGTGTAGGAGGGCAGCGGGTGACCATGCTGTGCCACTCTGTCCCTCTGTCTGTGGGGGTGCTCAGCAGTCCCTGTGAGCCCTGAGCAGTGCATGGGGTGAGATCCTGCTGCTCCTGCAGCTCCCATCCCCACGTGCCCAGAGAAGGAGTGATCCATCAGCTGCCATCTGCAGCGATCGACAAATGTTGATGTCTTAATGGCAACCACCACACCTGCAGCTGGGCGTGATGGAATACTGATAGAGACATTAGTACCCAGGGCTGGCGATGGGGTTTTATATTTCATTTAACCCAGAACACAGCACACTGCAATGTATACATTTGTAACTGCTCCCTTGATGGTCTCTCTGGAGTATTATAAAGATTTATCATGTAGTGTTTGGTCAATACTAAATACCGTGAAATGTCAGTAGAGCAGTTCTTGGGACTGCTTGAGCAGTAAATAACAGAATCCTACAATATCCAAAAAAGAAATGAGCAGGTGAGCAAGTAACCTTAGAGAAACAAAATGAAACCCAATCCCCAACCTTTAGAAAAAAACAAAGCAGGAAGGATTTTATTATTAAGTCTCCTTGACTTTTAACGAGGTATATGAATATTTGTCATTTAGATGCATTGAAAAGCCATTTAGATCTGGAAATGCTGCACTGTGGTTTTTCGAGGTCAGGCATCATATCAAGTTCTCCCTCTTTCTACCCCCACGAAATTCTTACACCTCCTGCACCATGACCCTGTGGCAGCAGCTGCCTTAGGGTTAGAGAGGCAGCAGGAGCATCCTCTGCATGCTCCTCTCCAGAAACCTGCCTGAGAAACAGCAGCTGCTCCGTGGGAGGTGGGGGGGACACCCCTTCCCATTGCTGACACGCTCCCTGCTAATCACTCCCCAGCTAATGGCGAGGATTGCTCTGAGAAAACCTTCCAGGATGGTTTTTTTGCAGGTCAGAAGTTGGCTACTGCTTAAACATATGTTCCTCTTTCCCTGTCTCTGACTTGCAGAATAGCTGCTAACTAACCAAAAGACAACATGGTGAGCCAAGGCTATTAGTGAATAATAATGCCATTTGCAGGCAGCAAAGGCTGAAAGGCTTCCAGAGCAGTTAGCAGTCTGCAGGCATCTCCCAGAAATGCATGAGCAGAGCTCCTGTGCATCAGCCAAGGAGCAATTATTCTTGGAAAGCACGTCTGCCTCACGCTTTAAAATCTTTTCTAGTGTCTTGGGTTTAAAAAAAAAAATAAATGTGCAGAAAGAAAGAAAAGAAGCTGGAGTAAAGGACTTTACACGCTGTGAATGGACATGGCTGCAGGTGTGGGCACCTGTGGGCACCCTCCAGCTCCGTGCTGGGTGCCCCATGGCAGTGAGAGCCAGCTGGGGTCAGTCCAGGCTGGGCAGCCTGGAGCCTGGCCTGGAGGAGGAGGAGGTGACCCCTCTCTGGCCTTCCCACGAGCAGAGATACAGGCAGCAGGCAAAGCTCCTCAAAAATTGCATTTTTAACTGCAATTACAATGAACTCCAGTCAAGCAAGCTTGTTTGTTGTTGGTATTTTTGGTTTTTGTTTTTTTCCTTTTGGCGTTCTTGTGGTTTCCTTTCCCCCAAACATCTCATTTGTAGCAGAAGATTATATTCCTAATGGGGTCTTTTTGACTGCAGTATTGTACACAGTTCTGCTCTTTAAAGAACTAGCATGGATCCTAACAACTCTCCAGGCAGGAAGTCTGGTGGGAACTCTGCTTTCCTGCTTACTGATCTATCGCTGAATTCAGGGATCCCACTGAGCCCATCACTGCAGTGCCTGGGTAGCACGGAATGACACAGGGAGCCACCAAAGGACTCTTTTATCGTCCAAACTTGTTAACTTCAGAGAATAATTCTTCTGCAACATTATTATATTTTTTGGCAAATCACCGAGATGTTTGCTAGTTTATGCCACACTTCCATTTAACCACTGTAGTGCTATCTTTTTCCCTTTAAATTACGTATTTCAGTTCCTGCATGAGAATTATTGTCAACATTTGTGTGTGTCTGTTGTTACATCTTGTTACAGCTTTTTTTTTGTTCACTTATTTTAATTATGCATTTTATTTTAAGTGCATTGTTTTATGACATCACTTGTTAATTGTTCAATTATCGCCCTGCTCCTCTGCTGCTCTGCAGTGTGCAGTAGCCTTGAAGTGCTGTAGAGGTGTGCCACAAACAGGGGAAACAAGAAAACAGCCTGAGGACCCAAAGATGCACCGCAGACAGCTCCGTGCTATTTAATTACACGTTGTTTGACAAGTAATTGGTAAGAAATGGGCTCCTTTGTCAGTGCTGTAGAGTGTTTGCAGTGTGCCACCATGGCTGGGCTGAACCCATGGCCTGGCTGGGCTGAACCCATGGCCTGGCTAGGCTGAGCCCATGGCCTGGCTGGGCTGAGCTCATAGCCTGGCTGGGCTGAGCTCGTGGCCTGGCTAGGCTGAGCCCATGGCCTGGCTGGGCTGAGCTCATAGCCTGGCTGGGCTGAGCTCATAGCCTGGCTGGGCTCAGCCTGCTGGCCTGGCTGGGCTGAGCCCATGGCTTGGCTGGGCTGAGCTCATGGCCTGGCTGGGCTGAGCTCGTGGCCTGGCTGGGCTGAGCCCATGGCCTGGCTGGGCCGAGCTCATAGCCTGGCTGGGCTGAGCCTGCTGGCCTGGCTGGGCTGAGCTCGTGGCCTGGCTGGGCTAAGCTCGTGGCCTGGCTGGGCTGAGCCTGCTGTCCTCAGCTCTATGAGAAACAGTTACATTCTCCCAGCCAGAGCTGAGAGCTGAAAATTCCCCTCTGACTAACCTTGTCATTGTCCACAGAGACCAGGGCAGCACTGCTCAGCTCTGTTGGGGCAGTCAGGTTTTGAGGGACCCCCACCCACCCTGGGGAGGCTGAGGAGGCTGATGGAGGAGTGCCCAATTCCTCTCACACCCCCAGCCCAGAGCCGTGCGTGTCACATCCTCCAAGCCGCTGTGCACATCTTCCATCATCATTTCTATCAAACAAAAATCAAAGCCTGGTTTTTAACACTAAACTCTTCATTAGGTAGCTCACACAAAGCATGCCTGGTGCATGTCCACGTACAAAACTCTTTCATTTGCAAATCCATACTGTTTACTAATTTGGGAGGGATGTGTGAGTTGATGGCTCAAGTTTCTGTTAGGAATGCAACAGTTTGAGACCCATGTATAACAAGAACCTGAAAGAGAGCTGAAGATGCTGAGATTCTCATATATTGCTGCAGTTACTCACTTGTTTTACAGTAATTTGATGTTGCCTGAACACAGTGGTCGACCTTTTTTAACTCCTGCTTGCAGGGTAGAACAGCAGGGATGATAAACCTTATGCTTTAGCTCAGAAATAGCACACATCAGTGAGAGCAAACAGGGTTGCACCACGGGAGAGAGGGGTAGTGGCAGCACAAAGCAGCACTGACTACTGAGGTTTAATACATATACAAGAAAACCATATTGCCTGCCAGAGAAAATGCATGTTGCCCTAAAAGGCTGCTTAGGCTTAGTTTGCTCTTGAACCCTGGCTCATATCTAGTTTTACATTCTTTCTCTCCTGCAAAGTGTGTTCATTTTAGAGCTCTGAATCACTCAAGAGTCCTCAGAACCTGAAATGGAGACTTGCATGAGCACCACGATGGTCCTGTCCCACCTGGAGCTGGCAGGGGCAGAGTCTAAACACACGTTCAGGTTGTTTTTCTTTCCTAAAGGCAAAACTTGCATCTCACATTACCCTGAAAAACCTGTGAAATAGTTAATTAAGGTGGAAAGGCATGCACAGTAAGTGCATGGAGAGAAAATCCCACTCTGGTCAATTGAACTTTTATTTGTGCCCTAAACTGGGGAACAAAAACAAATGAAGGGTAGCAGTGACCTTGCATCCTGTGCAGTCTTGCTGTGCCTGGGCTGGGGAGGACCAGATTAGTTCTTAGGGCAACAAAGTCGTGGGGAAAGGTAAACCACAGCATAAGGGACATGGAAAAAATTAACACAGAGAAAGAGGATGAAAGCAGAGGATGAAAGCAGCACTCAGAGTCATCTGGGTGCTGGAGAGCATCTGCCTGTGTGTACAGAAGGAAACAGAACACGAGAAATGGCTCTGAAGCAGCCACGCTGGATGTTTATTGCACAGAAAGGACTGGGACAAATGAGGACATGTCCACGTTTTCAGCAGGCTGTGCACAACGTGTGTGACTCTCACAGTGACCACAGACCTCAGGAACAGTGGGTTAGAGCCTCCCTTTGAGGGAGCTGCATAATCTGTTTCCAAAACCGTGAAGCCCAGCCTCAGAGATCACAGGGATTTTGCCTGATTAAAGACCAGAATAAATTCAGAGGCCAGGTTGTCTGGCTGTTGTAGCAGCAAATGTGGGAAGAAGGGCCTTGGGCTATTTTCCTTGACATGGAAAACTTACATGACAGATCACTTGATGTGTTGATTCTATTTTTTAGACATTGCCTAGCACAGAGAGCAGAGCTCAGCACCAGCCCTGCCCTGCAGAGCCCAACTCCTCTGCCTTGCAGGGAGAGCTGTGCTGGGCACGGGCTGTGCTCCCACAGGGCAGCAGCATCTTTCCCCAGGTGTCTTCCCCACATCCAGCACAGGTTAATGATCCTCCCTGTGTTCCCCCACGAGCCACTCACACGAGCACAGCCAGCCTTTGGCACAGCTTGGTGCTAGTGCTCTAGCAGTAATGGCTCTCCCCTAATGGCTGTGCTGCCACCAACTAAAACTGCTCCACAAATTATCTCACCTGGCTCCAGTCGCATCTCCTCGCCGTGGGGGGCAGCTGGGTGGACAGTTCTGCAAGATCCATGGCCTCAGATGACCCCGAAACTTTTGTGGCACGTTCCAGAGGGAGCCCTGCATCCCCCTCTGCTTGGGGATGGGGACTGTGGTACCAGCAGCACCTCATCGCTGCTGAGCCCTCGTGGGGAGGGCTGAGCACTTCACCAGGCAGACACAGAGACTCCACTGGAGCAGCACTGTCGTGGGTGACACCTTGGGAGGGAAGGTTTCCTGCTGGGGAACCTTGCTGAGGCTTTCCCGCATTTCATGTGTGTGAGAGCTGTTCTGAGGGAGGAGTTTCTTGGGAGACCTGATGTGGCATTTGGCTGCTGGGATCCCTTTTACTGGTGCTGGTGTGTAACTAGGACAAAAATGAGCCTGGCTGTCAGGTCCTGAGAAGAAATATGCTCAGAAACAGGAAAAAGAGATAAAAATGTACTTTCTGCTTTGCTGATGGTTTTGTAAATAGTTTTAAAAGCAAAAGCAATCTTAAATCTTCAAGGTTGAATCTTTGGTTTTGTCAGATTTTCTTTTCAACACCAGCAGTTCAGAGCTCGTGGACAGACCTTTAAAATCACACCAAAGGGAAGTGCTGAAGTGCAGAGACAGCTGAGACTCTTCCAGTTGGAATAATTCTCCAGCCTGCACTTCCTGACAGAGGCAATGGGAGATGGGGGATGGCAGATGGTAGGTGGCATTTGTTTATCAAAACAAGAACTGTGGGATCTCTTGGGGTGCTGCAGGAACTACACAGCTGAGGTGAGAATTTGTCTGAGTGTACTCATCAGCTATTTCCTCTGAACAAAAAAACTCCTCCTGTTTGGTGCAACTTGCAGAGAAAATGAATTTAGCCAAGGAGAATCAACAGAAAGGGCATCAGTCTTGCGCTGGGTTTGAAGGTAAAGTCACCAGGGCTGCCACACCTCTTACCATCACCAGGAAGCTCAGAGTTTTGACTCCAGAAACCATCCCTGAGGGTTGGAAGGGCATCCATGTCAGGAGGTGACACCAGCCCCTCTGAGAACCTCAGTTCCAGCCATTCTAGAACAAACTTTTTGAGGTGCTTTCCTTGTGTTCAGCTCTGTGTCATCGGGAAAGTGATGTCACATTCTGTCTTTAGTCTAAAATATTCAGACTATTTGACCAAAGAGACTGCAGACCCATTGGGTTGGTTTTTATCCACACATGAATATTGCCAAACTCTCTAAGAATATTCAGGTTTTCCAGCCTTTCTAATGCCTAACACCATCTCTATTTTTTCCTAGAAAGAAAAATTAATCCAATTTATTCCCTGTATGCTCCAAACCCTCGAACAATCAGGGTAGCCACAGCAGAAAGATGAGGTGCTCAGGATGCATCCTCATGGGAAGTACCTGAAAATTGGAGGTAAATGCCTCTCACAGGGAATAGTGTGAGTTAGCAGGGGCTTCCCCAAAGGTTTGGGCTGCTTTCCTCAGTGGAAAACACTGAGATGGTTGGGCAAGAAGCAAAGTGCTCTTCGTACCAAGGCAGATGTGCATCCAAACAGATGTGGTCATTCTGCCACTGGGGCAAAGCCAGAGCAGCTTTAGGATGAGAATGGAGATAAATTAGAATTAAAAAAAGGTATGGGAGGAGAACTGGAACCCTAATGTTGCTTTTTCTTTCAAACTGATCCGTACACATGTCACACAGTTGGATGTATGAATAGTAAATTATTCTATTCATTTCTTACTCTTGATGAACAGTAAATTAGTCTAATAACATTTACTGTTCAATTCATTGATTGTCAGAGGGAGATTAGAGGCAAATAGCTTTTAAGTCTTTCCAGCTGCAAACATTAGAGTTGTCTAAAGTTATGATTTTTGACTGTAATTAGCTGCAGCTCTGCAGCATCCTCCCTCCAGCTCCATCCCCACCGTGCTCTGCCAGCCCGTGGCAGCAGGGATCCCAAAGGTCACCTCAGCCAGGTGAACCCTTGCAGCTCTTTGACAAAGCAGGTGACAAAAATGAGAGTTTCTAACACACATTCACCCAAATGGCTTCAGGGCTCCACACAGCAGGAACGCTGGGGAGAGGAGAATAACCCTGAGAACTGTGAGGCTGGGGGCTCTAGGGGGGTGTGCCTGTGTGTTTGAGGGGGGGTCAGGCTCTGCCATGGCATGGAAAGCCTCCCTCTCCTGTGTCTGGAGGGTCTGAAGCGCTCTCATGCACAGCAGGGCTCCCTGAAGCAGCAGCACCGACACTGGAGGAACACGAGTGTAGGAGTGGGGAGGACGAGGCCCATAAAGCAGCAGAGGACTCAGGATGGCTGCAGACAGACGCCTGCCTTGTACCTGTGTGCTGCTCTTTGTCATCCTGCTGCCCCTGGGACTCTGCCCTGTCTGTGTGAAGGCGCTGCTGCCTATTTAACAGACACAAAATTACTTGCAGCCAGGAGAAACCATAAAAAGCAGAATCACTTCAGACCCTGCCACAGCTTGGAGGTGTTTATTACCTTTATCTACACCCTGCCCTCCTCTTCTTTCACAAGACTAAAGAAGTAAATAAAAGTCGCCTCCTCTTGCTATGCTAGTCAGGCTCTATCTCTGTCAGAGACGTGCTCACTGCCAGCTGCAGGTGGGCTGAGACACCAGGGCTGGAGAACTCATCCTCCTGCCATGCCAGAGCCCTGCTGAGTCACAGAGCCCTAGGATGGTCTGGGTCACCTTAAAGATCAAGCCCCTGCCACAGGTGGAGACACTCAACTCAACCAGGTCGTTCAAAGCTTTGTCCAGCCTGTCCTTGGACACTTCCAGGGGTTGGGCATCCACAGCTTCTCTGGACAACCAGAGCCAGGACCTCACCACCCTCACAGGGAAGAATTCCTACCTAATACCTAATCTAAACCCCCACTCTCAGTTTAAAGTGAGTTATCCTTGGTATGACCCCTGTTACTTGAGAGCACAAAAGAACACACACACACACACACAGGCTGAGGTGTCAGAAGAAGAAGAGAGGAAGTTTTATTTTTCACAGCTTTTATACAATTCTTTGAGATTCCATGGATTGGATAGGGAGATCTCCTATCCATCTCTATTGGTTCAGACAGAAGTCCTTCAAAAACTTCACTTATCATGAATGGAATGAAAAATAAGAAAGACAGAGAAACACATCTTGTTTACAAAAGATTTCATGGGAACTCTAGAGTGACTTTTCAAAACAATTAAGGCAATTTTCAGAACAAATCAGAAGGCTGAATTCCAGGGCAACAGAGAGCCCCACAGTGCCCTTGTCCTGTCACTCTAGCTCCTTGTGAAAGGTCCCTGTCCAGATGTCTTGTAGCCCCTCTAGGTCCTGGAAGGGGCCCTCAGGTGTCTCTAAGGGATCAGCCTGGGTACCCAGCACTGCTGCTGTGGCTGGAGCAGCACGAGGAGCTGCTGGGGAAGCTCAGGTGAGGCTCCTGGCACGGCAGGGCTGGCACGGGCAGCGCTGCAGGGATGGGTGGCCAGGGGCAGCCACTGGGACAGATGGGGCTGGCTCAGCTGTGGAGATGCAGCTCCTGCTCTCTAAGCATGGGGGCTTCAAGCAGCAGGGAAGTGCCACTCACTGTATTTCAGGGAAATTCATCAGGAAATGGAAATCTGTTAAAACTCAGTGTGCAAATAGTTGATTTTTGGCGGAATATTCCACCGGGAAATCTGAGGAGATGTTTCACTGTCTCGGAACACGCCAGGGTCTGGTCTGCATTCAGCTCTGGCTCACCTGGGCTGGCAGCAGGTGTGGTGAGAGCTCTGTGTGCCAGGGCTGGGCGCTGGCCCTGCTGGGCTCGCTCACGGCCAGCGCTGGGCACAGGCGAGGGCAGCTCGGGAGGCAGGAGCGCAGCAGGAGAATGGGACCTCGACTCCAGCAAAGGCAAACAATACCTCAGCTGCAGACAGGGATTAATGTCAGAGCAAGATCTTATTAAAGACAAGGCTTCTAATTTAAATTTCTCCGGGTGTTTGCTCATTGCTTTTTTTGCTTCCTCTCCTCCCTGTAGCAGTGCCCACGGTAATGACAAAACACCAGAACTTGGGGGAACTGGAGCTGTGACTGTTTGGATGAGGTTCATTTTAAAAGCTTTACTGTGCATGCCTTTCTTATCCTAAGGTTTTCAAATAGAAATATACACACACCTTAACAACAAAAGGCTATAATGACTGCATTGTCACCAGATAAAACTGTACTAAAAATAAATAAATGCTGCAGTTTAGCATGATTCAGTAGGCAGGGCCCTTATTATTCTTCCACCATTCAAAGGAAGATTCAGTTCCAGCATAGCACACTCCATCTCTGTGGCATCCCTCATGCCTCAGACTGGGGCTGCTTCCAGAGTTTCTCTCTGCTCACGAATGCAGAGGGTTAAGGATAACCACGGGCAAGTGTTGTGGTCACTGATGCATGTTTTTAAGTGGCAGGACACAGTGAAGAATCTTGGTTTAAGTGTAATAAAAGTGAGGTCCCGGTTTGTTAATGAGGAGCATTGTCTGCTGCAGACACTAATTTCACTACAGGGTGCAGTCTTCAAACTTTTCATTCTAATTAGAATGCATTTCCATATTCTTTATCAATTTCTTCCCTTATTGAAATCTTCTCAAATGACCTTTTTTTCTTCACTTATGACTCATCCCAAGATTTTTATTTTTCCCAAAACAATCATTCAGATGCAACTGCATTTTTCCAGTAAACACGTTAAAAAATAAATGACCTTGCCAGCTCATGCCTACACAGTGGGAGAAGGGCATTAGCAGTGCAGAGGCAGCTACTAATAATACATGGGAAAATTAAGTAGGGGAGAAGACCATCTCCTTCTAATTCCTTGAACATTTAATTTCCAAATGCCCTGCAGTAGAATGTGTCTCAAGTAGGAGCTTAATGGCTACCAATGGATTTCCAGCAGTGGGAAAACAAGTCCTGACAGAACAAGGGGCATTTTATGCACGTAGGAAAATAGGTTATGTGCTAAGGAGGCTTTGTTTTTAAATTTATTTCCTTCAGTCCTCCACAGCTGTGTCCACTTCCAATTTTTATAATCAAGTAAATTATTAACTCAAGTTGACGAATTGGTTGGTGTTGGTAATAGGCTTTCAAAATGATTAGTGATATATACTCATTACCCAAATTAAAAAGCCATATTAAAAATAAGGAGAGGAAATGTAGCAGCATTATCAAAGTAATAATTTCTATTTAGTGCATATCTTTCCTGAACTTTGGCAAATGTTGAATTATGCAAGACAAACACTAATCTGAAAGCATTTTAATTAATGATGGTATTTCTTTGCTATCAAATTAAACCCAACACATTCACAGTGCATCTGACTCAAATGTTATCACAAGTTCTTCACACTTTGAGGAAGATTGTTGATATGTTTGAAAATATTATAGCTATACACAAGTTACCAAGCCTAAGCCATGTTCTTCCCTTGCCTTAGGATAATTATTAATGGGAGAGACCTATATAACTCAAAGTTCACCCAAAATAATAATAATAGTAATAATGGTAAAATGGTAGTATAGTAATTATAATGTTAGCAATAATAATAATAACAACAACAACAACAACAACAACAATTTAAAAAGCCCAGCTTAGCATCTTGACATCAATTAATCACAGCGTTTGTAATCCAGGATTTGCCATAGTTTTCATCAACTAACATTACCAAACAAGTGTTTTCCCTTTAAAGATGCTTTATAGATGAAAACACATTTACAAAACTTCTTTCAGAATAAAACAATAACAATCAGGCAGCTAATTAAGCACAATGTAAGTGCTGAGCTTTTGAGTTAAAGACCTGTCCAGGCTGCAACATCATTTTCACTTTGTTATTATAAGCAGAAAGCTAATAAAAATATAATTTTGAAAAAAAAAATCACATTAGTGATTTGCCAGAGTGAATGTAGATGTCAAAAATGCTAATGCAGAGAAGCTGTCAGGAGTTTAAATAGATTTTTCACTGACTTGCCGTTCTTAATTATAGCTCAGCACCCTGTACAGGTTAAAAAATGCTGGGTTCCTTCGAAACAAACTATGAGCTCCTTACCATCTCCTCACATTCTCCTTCTCTCTCTTTCAAATGGATCAATCAGATGCCAACACATAACATTTTTCATTTACATCTTTTCTTAAGCTTCCTTATCCACTGCAATTATATTTTTACCCAAACCTATCCTGAAGGGGATAGAAGAGATTTCATGGAAGAAGCATAATTGGCAATTGAGCTTGCTCTTTTTGTGGGCTCGCTCTTTTTATGGGAAAAGATAACGTTTTGTGTGGTAGAAATTCAGCTCTTAAATTAGGGGCTATGCTGGCTACTTAGTTAAATAATCTAGAATAATCAGGTCAGGAGGGAATAGCTCATAGCTTTCACTTAATGTTTTGTATTAATTTTTCAGATAATGTAATTCCACGTACTACCCAAGCATTCAAGAGTGCATCAGGAAAGCTCTACCAGCCGGAGGATTGACAAGTTGCTAATCCAATCCTCTGACAGTCACAGGGTGCCATGTAAAAGAGGTCCTTTGTTCTTTAAGAGCTGACTGAGTTCCATTAGTATCCATATTCAGAGCCCTGGGCACAATATTAATGCTAATACCGTTGTTACGGAGATGGAAAGCTGTTGAGAATGAACAATAATCAGCTCACAATATCGTTGGACATATTCATGCAGCTTGTTCTGGGGTGAGATCCGATAGCTCTAAACCTTTCTAAAGAGAAAACGAAAATCCAATTAACATCTTCTGTGTAAACCTCCTCGGCTACTTTCACTGGAGATGACCTTGGGCAGCTGTGTTGCAATTTTGCCAAAACCTCAATTATGTCTTTAATTCAGCGGTGTTGTTGGGCTTTGCCCGAACAGAAGGCCTGGCCCTGACGCCCACCTCTCATGCTGGGCAAGACTTGCTCACAGAAGTTCCCTGGGCAGCCTTTGGCACCCACAGGCTCTGGGATTTACACATCCTTGGGGATGTCCAACCCAACTGGTGAGAATTCCTCTCCTGTGGTGGTGACTTGTTGGTGAGTTTTTGAGAAATATCAGAGAAAGGCTGGAGAAATGCAAGCTTTTGTTAACCTGTCCTGAAATCCATTTTCTAAGGGAACTTTTTGTAGTTTCCCAGGAGAAAGCTTTGATGAAGAATATAAATAAGAGAAATGTTGGTGGTAAGGTGATTGTCTTGAGCAATGAAATGTATTCCTCTGTCTTGTTGTGAATTCCTGACTGGGACACAGCCAGAGAGACACAGATGGAGAGAGAGAGAGACATTCCCTGCAGCTGAACCTGCTGGAGGGAGAAAGATTTGTTCTGTTTTCTTGATATTAATAAATAAGCCTTCTGAGAAAAACATGGACATGAGTGGTTTGTGGAAAAGCCCTGGGAAAGCAGGGCAGGCTCCTTTCTACACTCCCCCACCTCCTGCCAAGTCCCAGATCTTAGAATGGTTTAGGTTGGAAAGGGCCTCAAAGATCACCCAGTTCCAAGCCCCAGCTGTGGGTGGGATGTGGCTTTCCTGGGTAGGGTGGGTGGTGAGCCCTGGCTGTGCTCAGTCACACCATGCTGGTGATGGATGTGGTGGGAGCAGGAGATGCTCCATGTGCCCTGTGCAGGGCTCTGCTCCAGCCCAAGGGGAATGGCAGCCCAGGCCTTGCAGCTCAGTTCCCTGGACCCAAGGGTAGTCCAGCCTGTGCTCAGAGGAAAATCTGCTCCTTTAGAACAAATGTTTCTTGCAATCAGTTTGAATCAAACCTAGAAAACCTCTAATTTTGAGCGAGATTTGACAAAAATAAGGAGTATTTAATCTGGGACAGGGTAAGAATTTATCTGCATTCATTGCCCATGGTAGGGTGAGGAAGCAACTGCTGTAGAAAGACTTACAAAGGATTTATTTATAATGTATTTTACTGTCTTATCCACTCAATATTTTTTATTAAGCCAGGAAGCAAGGATAGGTTCCCACAGCCTGCTCTCCATATCTCTGCTTCTCTGACAAGCACCCTGCAATGAGAGTGGCACATACTGAACTCTCCTCCTGGTAACCACAGGGCTCAAGGCTTCCGAGGGAGACATCATCCAGCGCCAGCTCTGGTCCTAATCACCACGAGCAGGACTCTGAAAGGAGTGAGGATCTTGATGGGAAGGAGAGCATTCATTCCCAGGCAGCATGGACATAAAGCTTTTCCTTCTCGTGGCTGTACAATCCACAGGGAAAGAGGTAAAGGACTTGTTACTGGTGTGCTAATGCCACAGGTGTTCAACATGAATTGTAAGTTGTCTTCAACCTGAATCTTTGTTGCAGCTGCTGTCAACACCACAAGCGAAGATCCCAAAATATAAAGCATTTTGAACTCTTCCTTTTAATTTCCTTTTCACTGTACCAGGATGATACTGCCTTATCTCAAAGACACACTTGCATACTTGCACTCCCTAATGGAGAAAGAGCACTACATACAGGTCCTTAAAAGTAAACACCAAACTCTGTAAATCTTGCATATAATTAGGAAGATTCTTCTGGATTTATTTTTTTTTTCCCCCAAAGCTGCTACTGCTTGATTTGGCTGTCATCTGTGTCACCTCTATGGAAAGATTTTCTATGTTAGAAAAGGAAAATCAGAACAGCAAGGTAATAAATTGTTACAACGGAGAGAATTGATGGAAATAAAATGGAGAAAATAATGGAGCAGAGCTGCTGAGAGCATTGTGGTAGCTGTGCCTCCTCCTTAAGTGGAACAGGTCAGGATCACCCTTTGTTTTAGAAGGTCTCTTCAAGGAAGAACCAGCACAAACCTCGCACCTGATGGACACAAACATCCTTCAGACTGCAAAGAAAACAGCTTTCCTGTAAATATCCCCAGCCCAAGACCAACAAATCCAGTTCAGTCTCAACTTTATAATTCTTATTTAATTTCCTAGTATATTAATATTCATCATTTGATTTTACTGATCTTTTGAATGCATTTCAGCTGTGGTTTTTATTTGATTCCTTAACTGGCCTAGCGCAGCCTGGATGCCTCAGCTCTGAAACGCTGGTGCTTCCTTGGTTTCTGCATGTTCCCTGCTTGTTCTTTCTTGGAAGACCTAGGAAAAATAAACAGAACTTATTTTACACACAGTGGTGGTCAAGCTTGGAAATCCCAGGGCAAAGATAACCTCAGGTATATGGAGGGCAGACTCCAGACTGGTTTAACCTTACCTTGTTCAGCTCTGGCACTGTTTGAACACTGATGTGCACCACTGCCCAGTTTGAGATCAGTGTCCAGGCACAGCTCTGCTGGGGCAGGAGCTCTCCTTTGTGGGGCTGCTCCTGCTGGCAGAAGCAGAGTGAGGAGAGCTGGTGGTGATACTTGTGCAGAGACAGTGAAAGTTTCCCGTGTGCTTCACCACCATCATCATCATCACACCTGAGCCAACCCAGCCCCTGCTGCCACTGGGATCTCAGCACACTGATGCAATGCACTGGCATTCCTGAGTTGGCTTCATTTGCATTTAAACAATCAAGTGTTTTAATTAAAATGCATAAATGAATCAACTGCTAGAAGCCCTATCTCCCATGTTATTTATTTTTTATATTAAACCTTCAATTTGATGGATAAGCACTGCCATTGGTCATTTCTGCTAAAATGATCCCATCAGCAGTGAAATATTTGACAAATCTGATGTTAAATTTTTCATCTCTAGCTTTCAGCACTTGTGGTCCATTGAGATAAATAGTACAGCTCACACTTTTGATCTATTCTTTGAAGCTCTCTGGGACCAGCTCTCTGTTAAAGATGGAGAGGCACAGGCCAAGGGATGGTTTGAGATCCAAGCAGTGCTCTCCTTCTGGCTCTCAGGCATGGCCCAGCACATCCACAGCGATGAGAGTGTCCTTTCCTTCTTCAGCATGTTCCATCTGTGGAAACTCCATAGTGACAGAATTTGGGGGTTTGGCACGCATCTGTTGATCAAACAGAAAGTAATATGGACTTTCTCCTAAGTGAAACCTATTTTCTTTATCCTTTTTTATTTGAATTCATTATTTTTACCCTGTAACAGTAATCTGCAGTCATCACAGAAGATCCTCCTCCTTCTGGAACACACTACTTTGCAGCATGGCACTGCACATTTAACTCCAAGGAAAGTAATTTGTCCCAAGAACTGCATCCTACAGAGAATAAAGCAGAAAACACACTCTGCTGGTAGCTTCTCTCTGAGGATTACTGTAAAACTAAGCTAATAACAATGCAACATTCCTTCAAAAACTGAAATCTTGCTCACATGCTAAGAAGCTGTAAGAGTAACAGCATCATCTGGTGGCTTCTCCCACAAAGAATGGATTAATTGATTTTTTTTTGTTCTACTTTCATTTAAATTCCTCATCTCTCAGGTGAGGCCAGGTCCTGAAGGAATGCGTGAGAGGAAAAACAGACGGAAAATGATAAAAATGAGAGAAGGCAATAATGAAATCCTCAGCTTTACTGAAACATTAAACTGCATCTGAATATCTCAGATCTTTTTAAAAGGATTTTTTAAAGAACATTGAAAAACACCATCCTCATTGAAGTCAAGCTTCATTTACGGCAATGCCAGATGGGTTGGGATTTTCGAAGCATACATTAAGAGCAGGAACGATGCTGCTAAAGGCCTTGAACCTTAGACAAGGATTGGTGTAAACCTCCACAAAATCTTAAGACAATTCCTTTTCATCATTTCTTTTGTGAGTGCCAAATCAAACCCTCCCAACTCCACCTGAACCTTCCTTTTGGAATTCTTATTATTGATCCTTTTAACGCTTGGAGAGGTGGTGTGTGAAAATGGGATGAACATGTATTAGTTTGCAAAAGGGTTTCCACTGTGCAGAAGTGTGTTATGATTAGGAGGGTAAAACAAGCTAATCCACCACAGCTTACCTCCATGGTTACCACGAGTACCAGAGGCTGAATCAACCTGCCTGAGGTATTAAACCTCCCCTACCTCAACGGGCTGAAGCATCCCCAGGAGTGTCCAAGGTCCCCCAAAAGAAGTTTACCACAGTCTAGATGAAGCACAGGGGCCATATGGGCCTAGAGAACCCAAAGACTTCAGGATTAGTTGTTGCAAAAGCTTATTAACAAGGCAACAACATGAAAATTATTCCTTCTGGCTTTATTGGTGCGCAGTGTCTGTTTTACATTCACATAGTTTCTGTCCTATCCTTGGCAGTTGTCTTCTTTGTTGTATTCTTACAAAGAGAGAAATATCAAAACATTAATTTAAGCTGTCACAATGCAAAGGGCTGACAGTCATATAAAGAATTATCATTGTGGCAGAGAATGGAGACAAGTTAGTGAAGGAAAATTAAAGTGACTAGCTAAACAGAACCAAACTTCTTGAAAAATCTAGGATATTGCCATGACAATTCAAATAGCTCCAACTTTTTCTTTTTGTGTTTTGCAGCCCTTTCCTACACAGACTATTATCAATCTGATGTGGGAAAGAAAGAAAAAGAAATCACTTCATATGTATTCCAGTTTTAGTGAAATATGTATTTCAAAAGAGAAGATTCATCCTGTACCAGTTTGTGCAATAAGATAAATTGCAACTAACATCAATCATTGTAATTTTCCATAATTGTAGAAGTCAGACTGACCAAGATTACAGCCTGTCTAATCCTTCTTGCTAGTGCATACAATACAGAAACATTTCTTTGTCCTATCCAGGTCTCTTTTGGAAAACAAAAATGACTCTTTTTTGCCAAACAGTGCGATTCCTGCAGATGGTGGCTCAGGGTATCAAATTGTTTGAATACATCCAAGAATAATTCTAATTAGTTTACAAATACGAAAAGAAAGAGATTGGTTAAAAGAAGAAAATAACCACTTCACTTTTGTGTTCTGCTTTTTGCCTGTAGCTCCTGGGACATTTTACTGTCTCTGAAGATGGAGAGAGCATGAGAGTCTCGAGGTGCACGTCCATGCCCAGCGAGCTGATCACTGCACTCTGGCTTGCTTTCTCTGGGAAAGAAAATCAATGGAATCTTTTCCACAGGACAAGTTTTCAGCAGGGAGAACAACCCTTATCTGTGCTCTGGCCTCTCATCCTAAGCTGCCCTCCTCATAAGGGGAGGATGGTAAGAATTTAATGCAAAGAGTTGGTGAGAGTCCCCATCCCACCCTGCACACGAGCGTCCGCCCCTGCCAGCAGTGGAATCCGCAGTGGGAATTGAGGCAGTCGGCAGTGCAGTGGCTAACAGATCAGATTACTAATGAAGCATGAGTCCACAAGATTGCTTTATACAGTCTAAATTCATAATTAATTCCCATACACACAAGCAATCACCGAGTTCGCTCAGCTAGCACATCAAAACCTGAGCAGAACACCAAGGGCTGAGCAAATCAGTCTTCCCAAGGTGGATGAATGAGAGGCTTACATGAGTAATGCCAACAGGACAGAGGCACAAAACTCCCTGTGGATGTAAGGACATAAGATCCTTTCCACTTGTTCATCATCCTTACCTGTCCTTAAGCGCTGTAATCCAGGAATTAGGCAGGCAGGCTGTTTGGAGGCACAGCAGTGGGTTCTGTGTGTTTCCAGCAGCAGCAGCCACTCAATTCAATCAACGCCAAGCCCAAGGTGCCAGCACTGCCTGCCAGAGCAGCCTGGCCAAGGCCTGGTGTGTCCCTGCAGGGCCAGAGCCTCTGCACGGTGGAGCCACACCTATAACATTGCAGAAAGAAAAAAAAACAGGGAAGGACTGGTAAAAATAGTAATCACTATTATTCTCCAAATAAATCAGATGTACATTACGAGTTGGGAAAGAAGACAAGAAAACACTTAGAAATGTAATAAATGCGAGTAGCTGCAGTTACACAAAATGTAGCTCCATACCTCTAATTGTATCAATTATTTTTTATGATTGTGATCTCAAAGATGTTAAGTTTTGCTAAGAAGATGTATTTGCGAATCACTTTGATTACTGTGAATACTGGGAATGTGTTTAAAAGCTTCTGCATATTCACTTTGGCCCTCTGATCCCCCTTTGCAGCATCCTGAATCAGCTGGCAGAGCATTAGGCACTTTAGACACTTCTTGAATCATTCAGACAATCCGGGAATTATTTGGGCTACCCAAATGGAGAGCCTTTGTCTAAGCTGTCTTTTCACTGATCCCAGGGCTCTTATGACTGATTTTGCTTTTCACATTTCTCTCTCTCTTTCATTTTTTAATCAGATATGTTATACTGTGAGGAAGAATTTGACCATTTACTATTGTATTCTAAGAAATAAGCCTACTATACACCAAGCATTCAAGGTAATTTCATTTCTGCAATAGAAGGTATAATTGAAGAATCATATTTTCAATGTAAGATACTGTCTAAAACTAGGCCCTGGCATGAACCCTGGTCAACTATATACAATCCTCTTTAATATGGCCTTTGATAGCATTCATTTAGCACTCTAGTGCAAAGCCTTCAAAAGGGCATTGAATGAAATTAAGTTTCCAAAAGAACCATAATAGCAACACAAGTCTCTTTCTCTGAATTAATGGCAATCTTAAAATCTCCACTGCTTTGAAACAGCACATTAATCCACAATGGAAATGTTTACACAGCATTTAAAACTACAAACAGGATTAGCAAAGAACTTCCCAAGGACAAGATATATTCAGTTTGATTTTAAGAGCGAAAGGAAAGTAGGAGAGCTAGAATTAGATTGGGAGAATCCTACCCAAAATATATTTGGGCTTGTTCTTCAGCTAACCTATGTACAGCCAGTCCACTCCTCTAAAGAAATGTGTGCTGTGTTCCCCCAGGAAAAGTTTTGGCCTTCATAATACCCTCCTCCTAAAAGTGAATTTAGAGTGAGATGAACAGGGATTGTTTTGGGAGCAAAGACCAAATCTCTGTGAAGCCTTAAAACCAGTTCTTAGTCGACTTTTTGATTGCTCCAGGGTGTATGTGCCCATATGTATGTACTTCTGCAGCAAGAAAGTGCAGCAAAAATGATTAAACACATGAGGAAAAAAAGTGATTAAAAAGACTAGCATTGTTTAGTTTACAAAACACAAGAGTAAAAGATGATATAACAGAAACAGAGAGAAGGGGCTATTTATTCTGTTTTCTCTGAAGCACAAATATGCATGGAAAGGTGAAGGAAAAATGCTGAAAACATTCGTGCAGTGTATAATCAACCCTGCAACTCATTGCTGCAGGATATTAGGCAAATTTTTTAGAAATATTTCTAAATGTGTTTGATGTGACAAATAATAAGCCTCAGTTCCTGAGGTGAAGGAAAAGCAAAAACAAACCATCTCCCCAAACTGGAAGGATGCTTAGTCCCTGTCCTTGTGCTGGAGATGGAATTTTTGTCTCCAGAGGGATGGCATTATTTATTTATCAAGTGCATGATATGGAAGTGCTCGTTTCCTTCAAGCAGGAGGTTCTGTAGAAGGCAATTAAAAGGGTCAGCAAATGCAGCTGCATGAAGCCATTGTTTCAGATTCCTCCCAGAATACATGACCTTAGCAATGGTGACGTGGCTCAGGTTCAGTTACTTTGTTCTCAGCTGGTTATTTTCCTCGAAGATCATCAACAACAGCTAGGTAACAGTCAAGGCTGCGAATGGAAATGGAATTAAATATATTCACGTCCTTGGAAAGTTACCCTGACTGATGCCAAGCAAACATTTTCCCTGTGGATATTGCCTGTTTTGGGTATAAAAAAGAAACTGTGGTAGCTCCAATATTACTCCAAGTCAGCAGGGAGTGGAGTTGGAGTTTTGGTGGTGCCCATGCAAGGGGCAGTGATGGGAGCACCCTTTGGGGCAGCCTGGGCTGTGCTGCTGCCCCTGGGTCGGGGAAGGTGCAGCCACAGACAGAATTAGTACCTGCTTAAAATGTACACGGAGAACAAACTGTCTTTTTTAAAAAAGAATTTTAAATGCTACTTCTGGCTTATGAATAGTTTTCTTGCAACTGTCAGGCCATCTGCTTGGAGAGGGGTCTGTGCAGCCATGAAAGGGATCTTAAAATATATTCCCCTCATAAACATCTTTTGTTTGGAAAATCCACATGCATCACATAATGCAGTAAATGGCAGCACAGGCTGAAGTGAAACATTTTTAAATGCCGGGGATGCAACCTTGGATACAGCTCCCCCTGCCCCCCTCCCCTCTGTTAATGAGCTCTCTTTAAATGCACCCTCAGAGGCATTCTCGTAGAGCCCCGGATTGGCAGCACCCACCTGCTGGGAAACATGCTAAGAGAACTTCCTTGGGTACATCCAAAATACCAAACTGCCTTGTGGGCAGGAGAGAAACAGGCTCCTGCAAAGCAGCTCTCTCAGAGATTACATCATTCTCACAGCCGATTTTCTGCCTACACTGCACCATTTTCCATGGGGTGTGTGTGTGGAAAGAAAATAAACCCAGCACAGGTTTGTGTGCACACAACCAAAAAGGCCAAATTAGGGGTGTGCAAGCACATCTAATTGCAGCATTTCCCAACTTCCATGAGCTTAGGTTTGCAGAACTGCGTGGTACATGGATATATACAATGCATACATATGCACACATACATTTATTTGGTTTGCATGCTTAGAATATGGAGTTGTGTGTATGAGAACAGGGTTATGCTTTCCTTAAATTTTTTTCTTTTCTGTTTATTTTCATCATTCTTTGGTCATTTTTTGTTTACCTGCTTTTTGTAATTCTAATGTAAGTTCAAATATACAAAATGCTAATTTTCTTTTACATAAAAATGTAATAAAACTTTCTGGCTTTCTTTATAAACAAATTTCAGCAGGAAGGTTGATGGGATGCTGTATACCAAGTAAAGAAGAAATACTGTTTAATTATCTTCCATATAAAATCCAATAAAACGTTCTGGCTTTTCTTATTTTTCTGTACTGGGGATTAACATCAGCGTCTTTGTGATGAGAAATCTGCATTCATGGCTCCTCTATTTAGATTTAAATAGGAATTATAGTTCTTGGCAGAAAGGGATCTGTCAAATATCACAGCATTTGTGGCAGGTGGTCACTGCATTGCTTAGTGCAGATACTGCCTGCTTAACCATAGCCTGAAGTAAACATCAAAAGTCAATTATTCTCTTTGTAAATATTTTATTTATATTTTGGAGGCTCACAAACGTCTTTTCAGTGCTTGGCTGAGGCCTTCCTCCACGGATCATAATCCTACTGAACCTGCATTTGGGTGGCTGGGAATGTGCTTAGCAATGCAGGGGGATGAGCACAGCCACCAGGGTATATTGGGTTTCATAACCCAATTCTCTGCCTGGAAACCTTTAATGACTTGGCTGGGTCGAAGGGGACAGAGCTGAAACTTGTCATGGTTGTTACCCAGAGCAGCTGCCAATTAGTACGACAACCATGTATTATTTTGCCTTTCCTCAGTTAAAATGTATTTTGAATATAAATACTGCAAAAGAAAGAAAAAAAAAAACCAAAGAACCAACCCAGGCAGGGTCTAATTCCTTGGGTTAATGCTTTGGGGGTTTGGGGGTGGGAAAGGAGCAGGTCTGGTCGATAGGCAGATGAGTGTGAGCAGCCCTGCAGTGCAACCTGGACGCACACTGAGCACCAAATACAGACCAACAGCTGAACTCTGGGGGTCAAAGGCCTTGAGGAAAGGTCTTGTGGCAGGGTGACCCTGCTAAAACAAAGGGACAGGATCTGGCAGGTTATGCATACGTGGCAGAATCTCTCCCAAAACCACCATGGTGCGGGAAACATCAGAAGATGCTGCCACACATTTCAGATCCTTCTTTGAACTCTGTCTGAACCCTTTGGGCCATCAACTAATCAGATCATCTCCTTTAAACAATGCTATAAAAATAATCAAGTACTTCTGCCTACACAAACACACTTTGAATATATTTACCTTAAAGAAGCAGGATTTTCTTGGGTATTTACTCCTGACATTCGGGGAACAGAAGGAGCACAAAATGTTAAGGAGGAGCAGAATTCTCTGAGATGGGGCTGTGGGTAATTTTCCCTGTAAGCCTGTTTGGTGGCAAGCTAATTGACTCCCACATTACCCAAGCTGCAATGTACTAAAGCACTGGGTGCTCGTTTTCCTGCACTATTTGCCTGGCAAAGGCCATCTGTTCTACCCCATCCATCCACAGGCACAGCCTCTATTGTTGTAACAGGATTCACATGCACGTGGATCAAGGCAAGCATGTGTCTCCAACTGTTTTGATCCCTAGAACATGGATTTTTCATTTTCTTTGTTTCTTTGTGCTCGCCCAGTAATAATGCTTGTCATCTGAGAATTCATATTGATCTTGTCATTGCCTTAAAATTGGATGACAATTACTATCTTTGTCAAAATTCGATCTGATGAAATGGCTCCAACTAGGAAGGAAAAAGAAGGAATCCATCACAGCAGAGAACATTGCATTTGGCTTTAGAGTAGGGAAGCTTCTCTTAAAGGAAAACTGAGAAGAAAATGGCAACAAGCATGACAGAGATTAGGACGCCAGCCTCAAAATGTACAGAAATTAGGTGTACATATGAAATGAACAGCCATTTAATTTTTGCAGTCCAAGTCTGTCTGCAAATCTGAGTTGAAGCTCCTCTGACAATAAATGCCAGTAACTGTTGTTTTCATTTTCTGATCTGGTCAGACACACTGTGGCAGTTGGCACCAGGCTTCCTGCATTTTCAAATCCAGCTCTGATTTCCAGGATAATTATAATACATTATCAGGAGTAGATTTGCTGAAGTTCATAAAATGATAACAGCATAAATTACATCATGTTTCCAGATACTGATCTCACCTTGAAACTGCACAGAAAGAGGTAGTGAAAGAGCAAGTGCCCTTCCATTGCTACAGATATTGGCACTAAAGCAAACAACTTATCCATGCTAATTACAAAAAAAAAAAGTGCTAATTACAGATTTTTTGTTTATAAAAGAGCCCTAAAAATTAGTATGTGCATTTTTGTGTGTGTAGGGGTGCGGCAATATTTTTCCAAAATGAAGATGCTTGTTTCATATTGAGTTGATGTTTGCTTTGACTAAAAAAACAGCCCTGCCAGTGTTTTGTTTCTGAGCAGGAATGAAGGGTCAGGCTCTCCTGCAATTCTGGGCAGGCTTTGCCTGGGAGCTGGGAGATGGATGTTGGTGCTGGGCTCTACCTGAAGGACTGGAAGCCTCCACCCATGCTGCAGAACCATCTCAGCTCAGGGCCCTTCTTGCATGGATTTCTCTGAATCAGGCCAGTAAATCTTCACAAACAAATGTGTGTTTGGATTTGTACGTGAGCTCCTGACCTGGAGACTGCACATTTACCTCCCTGGAACGTCACATTTCCTTAGCTACATGGAAGAGCTCCTCAAGGCACTGAGGGAACCCAACCAAGAACACCAGGCCTTTAGCAGGTGGTGACTTTCCAAGCTAAAAATGTGGGATCTGTGTGATGCAGAGATGATTCACCACACCCCACCCAGCAGCAGGCTCTGCTGAAGGAGGTGGGCGAGCTGGTGCTCCTCTAGCGAGCTGGGCAGACAGAATTTCCCTTTCCCCAAATCCTTCTCCCCCCGCCTCTGTTTTCCTTAGCTAAACATGCTTACTGACTCTGACCTACATTTGAAACAGCTCCAGAATGCAACAGAACTGTGTTTCTGGGGAATTTGATATTTGCTAAAAATTTTAATCCAACCCATTTAAAAATGTTAAATGTTAACTGAGCAAACACGGCAATCAGAAAAGTATACAAACCCCAAGCAATTGTCCTGGAATTGTTTACAACACACTGCTATTAATGAGCATCTGGGATGAGTATGGGATCTCGTACTATGGATCTCATGATCTGTACAATAATGGCTGATTTTAATTGACTTTTGCTTCATATAGCAAATCCCAATTGGAGAAGTTCCAGGATGCTGCTAGTGAAGAACTGTGGGCGGGTGCATGTTTTGAAGTGATGGTAAACATTGTGACATATACTGTGTGTGCCACATATTCTCATATGCACATTTTGACTTTTGTTGCCTTGGCTTTCACACAGCATTTCTAACATAGACATTCCTATTTGCCAGTTTGAGTGGAAATCTGTTAATATGTGAACACTGCTCGCCAGCACACACCACCACGGCCGGACTCTCCTCTCCTCTCCTCTCCTCTCCTCTCCTCTCCT